>APFE030281910.1:0-23699 GCA_000404065.3 Pinus taeda
CTTTGTCCATTGGCCAAGAAAAGTAGTTCATTCCTCTACTTAGTCCATTAATCCTGTTGGCCCTTACATCCCTAGATTCATTTTGTTTGAGGTTGCCCACTTACTATTTCGGGATTTGACCACTTCATCTTGCACATTCATATAGGGAGTTGGTTGCATGGGATTTACTCATGTGAAGTTGGTTGGAGATTAACTAATTTATTGTTGTTGACACTTTCCTTGTAGAAGCCTTGAGAAGTTGTAACTACCTAAAATATTGTTTATTTCTTTATTGAGGCAGTTGCACATTTGAGAAAGAGTCGATGATGAATCTTTCTACTTTAAAAAAGTTGGAGGCTTTACCAAGCCTTTCTTGAGCATTCATCTAGTTTGGCTTTCACTTTAATGTTTGCTTGGCAAGTCTACAATTTCACAACATTGTCTACTTAATCCAAATAAATGAAAATTAATGGGAACAACAACATTCTTCCACAAAAAAAGGTAGCGGATGTGTTCATTCAAAGGTACATAAATTTCACCACCATTTCAGCCAAATGTTGTATATCTGCATAATTGTGGCCTTCTCAGTAGGAATTCATTCTTTTACCTCCAACGTAGAAACTCAAAATACATAGTGTTCTGAGTCCTGGTAATGTATAACTACTAATTTCAAGTGATTGGAAGCCAACCATATGCCTTTGATAGCTCCAAAAATATTCTTGTGCTAGAAAGGCAAATACAAGATATCCAAAGATCTTAATATACACAAATGCCAAAAGACTACTACACCAAACACTGAAAACTTTTATATGTAGACAAATGCAAGTAAGACTACTACACCAAACATTGAAAACCTTTATAGCATAAATTCCCCATGTTTGACAACTACAACACATCTTCTGAAGGTTGTGGTACTTACTCCTTCCTATGAACATTTTCTTCCTTCTCATCTCTCCTCTGTTTCCGTAATGCCTCTCTCTATTCTATGTTTTCTATTAACATTTTGACCTCTTCAGGTGTTTTTTTAACTACATCCAAGAAAAAAATAACTTATTCACTATATTAACAATATGGAGCAGATGTACATAAATGTTATTGAACTACTCTTCACTATGTTTATATTAAAACAAGATCCCTATTCGTGATGTTGTCCAACATATAAAAGCTAATGATTAAACATGTACATAATTATTTTCAATCACCATTCAACATAATTCTTGCAAATTAAATAAAAAATGGTTTGGTAATCTCACATCATCTAACATTACATACAAACTAGAAGGGATTCCTAGCACCTAGATGCTTATCCCACAATCAATTTTCTTCGTAACAATCTTGTGTTAGAAATTTCTCAAATTTACAAAGGATCAATAATAGAAAATGTGGACTTTGGTTACTAAATGCACCCAAGCACACACTAAATAGGATATATATTGATAAAAGCTAAGAGAAATAACTCGAGCCTAGAGATACATTCAAAAATATATTTTCTCCATCGAATGAAACAAGTTCTTAAAAATAACCAGAATTTCTCATGGTTAAGGATTGAACCATTGCCAGTTTATGGCCCAACCTGGTTTTACAGATAAAGGTCATTTCTTATAGAAAACTAGAACAAGCATACATATTATTCATTAAACATCATATGGAATCACCAAATAAGAAAAAAAGAAAGGGAAGCAAGCAACAAACCAAATTCATGGAATATGATAGCTCCAGAACTTAGGCCTTCTTCAACTTTCACAATTTGCGAAGTCATTCGTGGTCCTATTTCATCAAGCTTCACAAAATTTTGAGTAGATGCTCTATTTACTCAACCACAATCATTCACAAGTTTCACTGTTGCTACTTCATCTTCCATCTCACTTTCTGATCCATAATTTGGCCTGTCAACAATAGATATTCAGTCAGAAAATAATTTCACAAATGGAAGCACTGACCATACTAAAACTTGTAACTTCTACTTTCTACATATTTTAATTTTTATGGATCATCCCTATTAAAATAAAACTTCAAACAAGTGTATAAAGGCACTTGATAGCTAAATACTAACAAGACGGGCTTTACAGCTAACAGTTAACAAGAGTAAAAATGAGTTATTTTTTCATTTAGGATTGGAATAGACAGAATAAGCTATGAAAGAGTAAAAATTTTTGTACAAACCATGAAATAAAATGATTTTTCTCACAGAATGTTGCTAATTGCACTTCTCCAAGAGAGAAGATTATTCCAACATGCACTGTTAGAGGGAAAACGTATTGTGGGTTAAGTTTTAATTCAATTAGAAAAATTAAATCTTATACATATTTGTAATGTTATCCAAGTCTTTGGCAAGTTCGTCCACATTTTTCCCTTGTTCTTCCCCAAATCCAAAATTTTGATCATCCAAGTTACTCCCACTTCTCATTTTTGAAGCATCACTTCACATGACCCTTCTACCATAGAAGGGTATTGTCCCCATGTATATGATACTCTGTTACCAGATCTGCCTTGGCGGTAACCTGGATCTATAGATTGAATCCAAATCTAGTAGAATATGCCTTGGAAGCAACCTGGATCCACCAATCATATCTTGATCTGGGAGGATTCACCCAGAAATTCATCCCAAATTCGGAAACAGGCAGGATCGTCCCAGGAAACATATCTTGCAAGACTTTAAGTGCCCAGAACATGTGTATCCCATAAAATTACAAATACCTATTCGAAAAAAGATTCATGAACATTTGTGTTTGCTTGACGAAATAATAAAAATGTTAATAGTTAATACACATGTGTGCTTCCTTGCTGAAACAATAAAAAGTTGATGCACTAAACCCTTCTTCACAGTTTCATCACAGACATGTCATTGTTATGTCCATAAACATAACAAATATCATTCTCCTCTCAACTAGTCTGTTGAATCTCATAGACGTTATTGTGTGTGCAGATGATGTTTCCATGCTATATAATCTCATTCTCCACTTAGCAAGTTTACAGCCTAATTCTCAAGCATAGTTTTAAAACTCAGAACTAGTCTTTCGACCAGCCACCTATCAAATAAGGTTTCAACTCAGTTTCATATCGACTCATAGATCAAACCAGATTCAATGAAACAATTAAAAAAAACGTATAAAGAGATTGATTTTTCATTGGAAAAAATATTATTAAGATTCCAAACCATTAGAGACAAAATATGCAAAGTTTACTTATCCATGTACCATGTAAGGGTGAATATCTCAAAACGGCACCAAGTGTAATACATATCCACAACAAAAAAATATTCATTGACCTATACCTAAGAATGAACCAGTTTTTCTTATGTCAATAATTTGTAAGACATCATGTAATATTTTTTGTACTGGTGTTAGCACTAAGGGTAATATTTTCTAGGAGCAAAGATTTTTGTTCACCCTATTAATTGAGAGTATATGGAAGTGTGCGCATAATTTTCAAGAGCCAACCATTGCTTGTATAAACTAGTTATGTACACTAAAGATTTCCTTAAACCCATTTCTTTTCTTCATGCAAGACATAAAATGAATTTTAACAACCAAAGAGTGAAGATTCTACAAGCTGCTGTGAGTGCATATTGTATTGCATGATTTGTTTTAGTTATTATAATCTACATTCTTCCTACCTGTAACTGATGAAGAAACGTAATATGTCTAGGAGTAGGCAACTTTAGAACAATAAACTCACTATAAGCATGATGCTTTAAAAACTAGAAGACTTACTTAAGGTCTGCTTCCAAGTAGCTAGTGTGAAGCGGTGGTGGTGGAATGTAGGATGAGCAGTAAGGGAGGGATGGTATGTAAAACTGGAACCATGATGTCTAGTGATACCCAAAAATAGACACCTGGCAAAGTCTTGACTCCAAATATGAGCCTGTAATAGATAAATTATTAGAGTCAAAGCTTTATCCATAAACATCCCATCCCTATTCCTTAAAAAATGATTTTCCCTATCCAAATCAAATACATAGTTGTATGTGACCTTATTCATAAATAACATAACTTTCGTATATCTAGGACCATATTTAATTTCAAAAATAAATCAAGACAGTCCCTTTATACATAGAACCCAGTATATCATTCCAATAAAAACAAGATCTAATCATAGCTCTCTAATAAACGATTCTAAACACAAGGATTGAAAATATTTTGTTATAGATTAACAATGTAAATATTGTATTTGTGTTATTGCTTTTAAAATATTTTAGCTTGCTTGGTTTGACCTTTTCTTGCGAACATGGTACTTTTATTACTACACATTCATCAACATAATATGTTGGTGCACTGACGACTAGTATGCACGTCCTTTAAATAATCGTTTCTCCAATTTTTATGCATACAAGTACACCTACATGAGGTTTTTGGCAAACCATCTTGCTTGGGCTACAATGAAATCTAATATCATACCTACAAGAGTGATCACAGTTTGTAATTCCTAATTTAGTACAACAATAATAGATGCTCATAATGACAAGGATAGTACCCTACATTCAAGCTCAAAAGCTCAGCTCTTAGCCTAATAGTGACAACATCTCGTGTCACTATAAAATAGCATGCAACATACAGGCGCAGTGCCTATCTTTCAAGCATTCCCCAATATGGAAATGCCATGCAGTATGGCCAACCATACAGTTTGACCAACGATGTTACTAAGGCATTTAGGAACTTTTTGGTTAGTTCCTGAGCCCACCTTAGTGTGCAAGAGGAGCATGGGACCTATAGGAAAATATCACTATGTCTGTGACAAAACAACAATAGGGGATTGAGCTTTGTAGAGTTCATCACCTTGGTAATTAATGGTAATATTAAGTTTTTCTTAAAGTAAAAGGATATAAAATGTAAGATAATGGAAAATGTCAGGATTTTAAGGTTGGTATGATTGTAGCCTTTCCACTAGATTTTATCATGTATGAAGCTATGTGATTGGCATTAGTCAAGACCACCAAGCCATGGGATTTTGCATAATGTAATCATTCTACAAGAATTAATATATACATGGGACACATAAAATGTCATTTATGAATATCATTCTTATTATCTTTCTTATTTTATTAAAATATAATATGTTACTTGAAATATATATGTATTTTGTATTTTTTATATACCATGTTTCTCCCATATACCATTTTGGGAGGTCGTGTTTTCAAGCACTCCCATTTTGGAATCTTGTAAAAATTCCAATTTTTTGTGCAACTTAGTCTTGCATGGTATTTGTACTATACATTTCACAGATGACTCTTTAATTCCCTTGCACTTATCTCCCATCCAAAAAGGTCATATATCAAGCAATGAATGATTTCATGCAGTAGAGGACCATGAAGTGTATATACTATATGTAGTGAATTTACATTTCTTCCAAATTTAATCTAAAATGTTGAGAATTTCCTCGCGAATTTAGCCTCTTCAGAAGATCTAAAGGTCAAAAATTTACCCTGAAAATTGGCATACTTAGTAACAAAGTGTGCAAAGATCTGGTCAATATGTGAAATAATGATGCATTGATTTCTGATCTTTTGGTTCAAATACAAATTTACTCCTCATTGAACTACTAGACTGAAATTTTGTATAAAGTTTTGAAAAGTATCAAGACATGTCTATAAAGAACCCATAACAACAGTGATCTGAAATCATCATTACAGTTGACAAATAGTGATAGAAGTTTCTCCAAGATTCAGTGATACGAATTAATTCCTGAGGTATAATACAATGATATATGTTGTCTCTTCAAAATTAATTGATATATATGATGCAATCTACAGAAACAATGTGTGTTATGAATTCATTCCAATGGAGATCAAGAAGATGAAAAGGAAGCCAAGATGTCAAAGTTGGATTTGAAGGTTGAGATGAGCTACTAAAGAGGGTGAAACTTGATCCATTCTAATAAAAAAAATCTGGAAGATTTTTGTTAAGAAAGAACAAGTTCTCAAGGAGTAAGTTGGGTTTTTAAATCTAGTCATGCTCATGGAGAAATTGTTCTTGTAATAAAGAAACCAAGTTTTGAGAGAAATGAATCATCTTTATCAAGGAATATTGTAGAAATGTAGTCATTATGGAGGCCAAATAGACATAATAGGGCTACTAGAAGAAAAACAAAAATGTTCACATGTGCATATTTCTCAAGTTAAAGTTGAGCGAAGGAATGCCACTTTCCTCAAGTTTGCAAAGAAGAAACATGACATTGGTACATTGCAAAACATGAGAAACCGGATGGTCAAGTTAGAAGGCATCTCTAGGCACGTTTTGAAGATAATACTCTCTACTATAAGACCTAGGATTTCTAGGCATTATAGGAAAGTCGTAAGGCATGTTTTGGAGAGTTAAGAAGCCTAGCAGAATGTTGGTTCAAGACCACATCCTCCAGAAGAAAAATGTGCATGAGATCAGGGTCCAAGGAGAAGATCATTGCTAGTTTGTGGCTACCCTAGATTGGACCAAGAAACTCATAAAGGATTTGATATCTGAATGAGTCTTGGAGATCTAGCAAGATTCCTTCAAGGAGAAGTAGATACAAGGAGATGTGATTTGTTCGATCAATTCCTGAAGTGGATAGGACATATTTTTGTGATCCGTCCTGAGGGTTTATTTATTGTTACTATATCCCCCAAGTCTATACCACACACACTCAGATTCATGATGAAAGGGAGGATTGTGACCCCTAGAGACTAGATCTCATACCCTGTGAAAATACTACCACTTGTATTCTTGTACATGCGGACTGATTTGAAGGTTAGGGTGTATGCAATTAGAGAAGAGCAACGTGGTTTTGAACAAAAAAGGAGTGGTCTCCACAATGAGTAATAAGAGCCCGAATTTGGGCTAGAGACAAGATGTGTCTTGAAGGGACTAGGATAGAGGTGTATAAGCCCTATATAAAGGCAAATATAGCAAGCCATAGTTAAGGTTCTTAATGAGTTGTACAAAAGTTAGATCATCAACAAGGCATCATATTACCTCAGTGAATGTATAGTAGAATGGGGAGTTGGGTAGAAGTTAGGGCATGTATGGTAAAGAAAGTGAATGACAGCTATTGAGTAGCCTGTGGACAGTTAGTCACAAACTGATAGTGGTTGTGAAGAATCCCTAGGAGAGGGTAGACTTAGAGCCCTAGATCTAGGTAGATATGGAAGTGTATTCAATGCTTGAACAACAATTTTGTGGACCTATTGTTGGGTGGGATGCTAGGAAAAGCCCTAAGATTCTATCATACCTGAGGAGGCAAACAACAAAAGTGTGGTCTATGTAACAAGCCCTAGTTCAGTCATTTAAATAAAAGATAGAGGACTAATAAGAGGGTATAGTTGTGGAACCCTAATATAGTACAAGTTTGGTACCATTAAGAGGGCATTTTGTTGAAACCCTAAAAGTACCTCAAGTACAGTGGACTGTTAGGATGCAGATTTGGAGCCCTAGGAGTTGCAAGATGATAAATATCAGTGATAAGAGGGTTGGTTGAAGAAACTACAACCATTGTTGGTTGCTGATGTAAGGGAAGTGTTATCCCCTACAATTTCCTAGGCTGAGGAGGAAATCGAGAAAGGTAACCTTGAACCACTTTTAGTTCAATAGTTAGCCCTACTGAACCAGAGAGGGATCTCTCTAAGGATTTGTCAATGAATAACTTAAAAGAAATATGTTTTAGGCTAGATATACAAGTCTTCTTTGAGTATTTGAGAAGTTAGGGATTTTAGCTTGCTGGACTAGGGATTAGGGCAGGTAATTAGGTCAAGGCCTCAAGTGTACAGTAACAGGTATAAAGAGGAGCTAATATCAGTGTGTTATGGTGAACTTAATATTTCTTCAATGTAGTATAGGTCTGAGAGTTTAAGAAAACGTAATGAGCATGTATAAGCATGAATTCATTAGTCATAGAAGAAAAGAAGCATAAGCATGATTTTCCACATAAACAGAGCTTAAATCCAAGAATTTTTTCTATATTACTGCAAGGAAAAGAATAAGAATAAGATAAAGCATGAAAAGAGAGATGATTTCATCAATTAGAAATTGATCTAAAAGGAAACTAACACCATAGACTCACTAAACAAGTATTCCTGAAATATAGTTGCAACTGCTTCTTGATTAGTTGTAAGAAAACATAAGATACAAGCCTCTCCACAAAAATCCAACCTCTCTCACTAAATGAGAAATCATACATATAGACCCAAAACAACCATTTTCTCACCTTCAGGGGTCGAATGCTTAGGTGGTGGAATAGTTACCAAGAATCTCTCAACAAACCAGAGAGAGTAAGAAGGTCAAACACAAACTCTTCTTTTAGATTTCAAATTGAGTTTTGATACCTTGATGAAACCTAATTAAGCATGAAAACAACCTATCATGCCTATTTATTTATGATTACATCATCTAAACCTCGAATTACTAAAGTTACATCATGATTTTAACTTTGACCAAGTCAACTAAAAACCTGACAAATTACACAATGGAATGTTTTTAAATAAAAACTCATAAATTTGACATAAGCACAGCACCAACTTTGAAGCCACTTTCATGTGTCTTCCAGAGATAAAAATTGAAGTATGAGAGAACAGTCAACTAGCCCTTCCTGTATAGTTTCCAGAAACCTTGAATTTTTTAAAATGACCCATGGGAAGGCCTTCAAAAATTGATTCTCCCAAGATGACTCTATAAGCATGGCATCCATCTAAAAAAGGAGGCAGAAAAGGTGATTTCTTGAGGGTTGTTGCCCTTTTCAACCTGTCAGAAGCTTAGATTTTGTAGTGCCAATAGTCAAAATGCATGTAGAGGTAATTTCGAATCCAAATATGTAAGCAATTTTCCATTTGGTGGTCTCCACACTAAGTGCAATGTCCAGGTCATTGTGTTTATAACTTACACTGTGTTTTTTAAAACAGTCAAAAAACATCAAAATTTGAAAATGACAAAAATTTCTTCAAATATTTTGAAAATTACTGAGTGAAGCTATAATATGATATTCTATGCCATGAGGGAGGCCTCATCAAGTAAATCAAGCTTCTCCTTGTCCTTTTGGCTTGTTATAGTTTCCTTGAGCATCTTCTTCAAATGCTTGACCCTTATGTTGTTGATCCTGTTTTGCTGATGTAGAAGGCAAGGCCCCTTCCACAATCTATGGAGCAAACACTTGCCTATTTGTTGCAAACACTAACCTAGGTCCTCTCTGATATGTCTTGACCTATTTACCCTTTTTAGTATTTTTTCTCTTCTTAAATTTCTTCTCTGCAGTACTGCTAGATGGTCATAATTCCCTTTGAGGCACTGATGATAGTGATGGAATAGGTCTAACAGGCCGAGTTGGTGGTGTAGTGAAGATACCGTTCTACATGAAGGTTTCCCATGCAATATTTAACTGAATGAAGTGATGAAGGACAATTATCTTGATTAGAGAGTGATGGCAAAGACTATTCGTCTGTTGTTCATATTCTTTGTTCTATACAATGTAAGCCATCTTTTCAATGCTCTTGCAAATGAAGCCAATTTATGTTGTCATGTTGTGGAGGCATCTGGAAACAAAATTGCTCTATTCTGGATAAAACACAATAACTCAAGTAAAAACGCAGCAATACAAGGCAAAGCGCAGCATCCAAAGGCAAAGCGTAGCATTTTCAAGGCAAAGCGTAGCGTCCAAAGACAAAGCTTAGCACTTTCAGGGCAAAGCGTAGCTCCATGTGTTAGAGAAATTTTGGAGGCCTATCCAAGCTCCAAATTGAGAACTTGATAGCTCGTTGAAAGCTCTGGATGTCTAGTTTTAAATGGAGCCATCAAGTAAGTGATTTAGATACTTCAGCTAGGAGAAAAAATGATTTTCCCAAGGTCACTCCAGAAGTGTAGCAACACTCTTGTAGTAAGTGTATTTTAGACATTTATCCCACACCTTGACACCTGTGTAAAAAATAAAGGATTTTTTCTTCCCTTTTGTATTATTAACAAAAACATCTTTCACTTTTGTGAAATTCATCTCCATTTGTCCAGAACCATCCTTTGAAGAAAAACTAGCTGTATGTGTGGCAAATGATTTGTCCCTTGGAATGAATTCTTGAAAAATGATGGAGAAATGATGTTTATGAGATGAAATGGCCTCATAATTGCTGATATGATCTTCCTTATGCCTCCTCTGCTCATAAATCTCTGATTCCATAACAAACCCTAGCTCAATGGGAGAGAAAATTAGGGTTTAGTGTAGGCAAAATAAGGGATTTAGGCAATTTATAAGAATGAAGGGAAATAAACGGGATAGGGGGCTTCTAAATTCTTAGGAAAATTTTTGAAAGTAGGGAGGGATGTTAGGAAGTAGGGGAAAGTGGAATTTCAAGGATTGAGTGAGGGGAAGGGGTCCAAAAGGGGACAACACAGGCCTAGCCTAGAAAAGTGTAAAAATTGTAGTAATAGACTAGGGTTTGTGGGAAAATGGTGATTTTGAGGGATAGGAGTGATTGGAAGTGTTTAGGAAGGTATATTAAGGATAGGGGAAGGTGTATGAGCATTAGGATACAAGTTTTGTTGATATTTTTACCATGGAGGTCATGAAACCAAGAAAAATGCCCTCAAAACCTAAGAGAGGGAAATGAGCTTTCCAAGCAAAACTAAGAGACAAATATGGTAAACACAAGGCCACTTAATTGGATTTGATGTAATGCAACTTGATGAAAGCTTCTGAAATGATGATTTGGGAACCCTAAAACCTAATGGAGACTTTGGAAACCATAAAACCTAATGGGAATCTTGGCTGAATGAAATCATGATAAAAATGAATATGATGATGAAGAAAACTAATGATTGAAGTACACTTAGCACAAAGGTGATATGAGCGAGCAAGGAATAAATATTCTTTAAAATGATTGGAGACAAACCTGAGACTACATCCAATGACCAAATTTTTGCATGATGACCTAATGGAATGACAAAAATTTGACTGTGGGACCCTAACAAGACATGATAAGAGCCCATTTTATCACTGGTGACAGGATGCAAAGACTAATACTAATAGGAAGTATGAGTAATTCTGACACAAGCTTAGTCTTGTTGATTAATTTTCCCTAGTTGAGAGGGAGTGAGCATGGATATCTCCTCTAAGGTTGAGAGGGAGTATGTTTCAACACTGGTTCTCCCTATGTCATGTACTAGGCTAGGACTAACAACCGTAAGTCTAGTGCATGCATCATGGATAGGGAGAATGATTATTTTAATTAGCGTGGTTATCCTTGTGTCAAGTACTGTGACAAATTATGCCTAATATCCTAAGTCAAGTACATTGACGTGGATAAGGAGAACCATGGATTGGATAAGCATCTTGGACATACATTCATAAGTCATGTAGTGTGATGGATTAGGATGAAAATCCCCAAGTCACATGTACTTCGAAAAGAATGGTCTGATGGACAAAAATTTCCTTGAGGTAAATGGTCCAATGAAAGATATACTTCGAGTATCCTAGGTGCAATATCTACCTCATTTTGTTTTTCCCCAATACTAGAGTCTAGGATAGAACCTTAAATCACTCTCGATACCAATCCAAGTATCACAACAAGACTACTTTGCACAGTGGAACAATATACAACAATAAATCTACTAGTCGAAAAAATATATGCAACTTTTTACAAATTTATACAACCACCCAAATTCATTATATTAATCAAATTGATAATAAAAATGTTTAAGGCTCCCATACCAAGGATAATGGCCCCACATCCACTGGTACAAGATATACAACTAGGGTTTGGTATCAGTCACTTTGATAACCAATATACCCTGAACAAGATACACTAACCATTTGGTTGACGTAGTGCTCTCTTAACTCCTCTCAGTCATACCCTGAAAACATTTTCCCAGTCCTTCAGCTCCCGATCTGCAGCAACACAAATCTACCTTTATTAATGAACTTGCAACATTAGGTCACAGAACTTGGCTCCACTTTCTCTCTCGTTGACGTTAGTCCTTTAACACATGAACACATCAATATTTTTTTGAGTTGTTCACAATTCTGTTCTTGAACAACTCTCAGCTACCCATTGTTTCTCCTCAGCTCTTTTGGTACTCTGTTCCCTCTAGTGCCTTCTTGTGCTACCTAATGAAGGCACACTTAGGGTTGTAGGGCTTCCCACTATCACTATTGAATGTCCTTCTCCAATAATGAACTTAGGGCATGGAGGACTTCCCAACTTTGGCTATAAATGTCCTTCTCTATAAAGCAAGTCTAGGGCTACAAACTGCTCCTATCTGATCAAACCTTTGAGAACTTCTTTTGCCTCTTCTAACAATCCCTTATTCCTTCAAGAGTTTTGTTCCTTAGGGCTTGCAGAAAGACTTTACAACCCTCCACAAGTTGTTCTTTAGGCTGCGCCAACTCTGCCACTTCTGGCAGGACTAAAGTCCTTCTTAGGTCACTGCACTTAGGGCTCATATATGGACCACTTTCACGCTACCCTCCATCAGTACACAAATTTCCATACAAAACCAACCAAACATCAACAATATATATCTCTCTATTGTAACATCTACTCACTGGTTAGGGCATCTAACCACTATGATTACCCTTCCTCTTGGCTGTTAATAGTCCTCCAAAAGTTGTCCTCTTCTAGGGCACTACATCCTATAGAAAATCATCAACTCAAGAAGATGACCAATTGTCCTGCAACCCCCTACTACTCCTCTTAACATACATGTATCTATTGTTGATGAACTTGCTTGTAGGATGTACCAATCATTGTCCAACTAGGACCTCCATCCAATCTGATCCAAACTAGGAACCAACACTTACAACATAAGAAAAACAACATACGTTATAAACTATTGAGTATACCTTCAGATCTGGGCATTGGTTAGGGAACACTTGTAGCCCATTTCAACCCTCCAACAATGGTCAATCTCCCCTCAAAACTCTGCGGCCTCCTTCCTTTCACATGCTCCTACACTCGACTGCCTTAGAAGTCTGCTATAGCCACTTATTTATGATGTTTTGACCTTCCTAAATAACCCTACAGTGGCTCGACCTTCTTTTCTCAAGGTATTGTAAATTTCTTCCTACACAAACAAAGGTATCCTCCACCAAATGATGCACAAACAACTCCTCTCCAACTCAACCAAACTACATATTTCCACGCCCTTCCAATAATCACAAGAGAGTCCTAAATGACTCCTCTCTCCTTTGTTGAAGATGCCTCTAATCCAATTTTATCAAATCTGGACCAGAACCAGTGGCACTGGCAGGTCCTACCATTTTTGGCACAAAACCGATATGAACCGGAATAGACCGGTTCAGTACCGAACCAGCCAGATCAGGAATGGTTCAGTGCAGTTTGTACCTATGCAGGCCAATGTAAAAAAATTGCATTTTTTAAAATTTTGATTTTGCAATTGGTTGGCCTACTTCTAATTTTTCCCTAGGCTAGCCTAATATTCAAGCCTATGGCCCTCAACCTAATAATCAATCCTATGGCCTAGTTTTGCTATGCAATTCATGGTAATGTTATATTCTTTAAGTTATCATTTTTATTAAATTTTTAACATTACATTGAAATGACCTAGGATGTTTGAGAGTGGTTATAACCTCACTGAATTTCATATGGAGAAAGTAGAATTTTAGATTTCATTCAAAATCCTGCAGACTTAACAATTTTTCAAGATTTCAGGATTGGGGGGATTGCAACATTTCCATTGGAATTTTTCATGTACGAGGGTATGTAACTAGTATCATTTCCATTGGGTTTTTTCATGTACGAGGGTATGGAACTAGTATTTAATAAAGAGTACCAAGCCCTTTATGTAGTTTTATGTTAGTGGCATTGTTTGTCAAACTCCTCTATCATGAATACTAAAAATGTACCCATCACTCAAACAAAATCCTGACATGACATGCTACATTTTTCTATCTTATTTTAATTCCTAAACAGTTATATTAGGGACGAAGACCTAAATATAGGCAATGATTTTGATGATATGTAGGTATTTGTTGTAGCATGATTTTTTGGGGATGCTAGAGGCCATCTAGAGCCTATTTGCTGATGTATTTTCAGTTCAGAGATGGATTTCACTCGATGTTATTTTGGTAATGTGCACCCTTACATGTTATGTAAATGAGAACTTTTTCATATTTGTGTATAAACGATTTGGATTCATATGGATGCACATGAATATATATGTATTTTTTTTAAATATGAATATTTTATGTCTTTTTGGTAAACCTCCTTTTTTTTTTTACCATTTTAGAGTCCACAAAGTTTTTGGGTTCAATCATTGGTTCTGTTCTGATAACATTGCTATAATCTGCAGCCCTAACAAATATATTATTCTCCTTATGTGATTTGCTTTTGTTGCCTTGGATGTGTGCTCAAATGCCTCAACACCTCCTCCTTTTATACTCTTCTCAAGGGCTCCAATGGATGCCCTTGTGGGCTTTTCCAACTGTCATGAGGGAAAATATTTCCCTATCTGGCCATAAACTTAAGTGACAATGCCATAAACTTGTAGACCTCTGATTTCGATGATTTTCATTTCCCCCAGTTGCTTTATAGGTCCTCTATCACCTCCATCGGTCAAACCATCAAACCTCATCACAGTTTCACACTCACATGCTTGGGCACAAAGCCCACAAGATTGGGTTCTTAGCCCACAAGTCACTTTGTGTGCCAACTCCTCCACAACCCTCAAGCCTAGGGTTTGGATAACCTCCCAAACTACAAATCTCAACACCTGGGTGAGGTGGTGTGGTGTGCTATGAAATGCTTCCCAACAATGTGCTATGATCTTGTGAGAGATAGAGTGTACCTATCAAGGCCTTGGTAATGTGACAATGCTGACTATGATGATGTTTTGATGCTTATCAACCTAAATCCCTTCTTATGAGAATATTTCAACTTGAGATAGACCTGTTGATTCATTATGAATACCTCCCTAGTTAAGAGGGATTGTTGGAAAAGTAACTAGGTTTGGTCTTCATGTTAATTTGTATTTTATGTAAATAAAGAAAAAAAAATATTTGTTTGAAGCATGGGTTTCACACTCAAGTTTAGGTTAAACATGTTCATCATTATTTTAGGGAATGTTTGACTCAAAATAATGAATTTTGAGTCAAATTCCATTTGGACTTTTTGTAAGAAGAGGAAAAAGGGATTTGAAAAAAAAAAAGAGTAAAATAATTCTCCACTAGACCAAGTCAGCCCTCCTGTTGGTTAAGTTTGCATGATCAATAGATATGACCTTTCACATTGGCAAACTACTATATATTGATGAGGATCATCCAACAAAATTCATATAGATCATGGAAGTTCTGGTGAGAAATATGTGAATCTATATAGCAAGTTTATATAAGTTTCTTTGGAGTTGAACATGCAAATTCTTTGTGGCATATAATTCAGAATTTGATATGAAGTTCTGTGATTGAAGGAATGTGATGTTTATCAAGCTAGAAATCTATAAAAAAAATTGCAATTTACAGAGGGAAACAAGTTGGGTTGATGTTTTGATGAAGTATGAAAGTTGTAGTGGCTTGGATATGCAAAGTTTTCCATGGAAGGATGATCGAAGTTCGGAAGAAGCTTGATTTTGACTATGAATTGGAATGAGGGTTGACTTGGGGATCTTATGGAGGAAAGTGTATTGGTCTTGGTCCTTATATGTCATTTTGATGTGACTCTGGAAGAAGAGGATTACTTTGGTTTTCCCTAGTTGCGGGATTTTTTCTTGGGGTCGAAGCCTATATCTTGTGTTTTTTGTCTCTAGTGATCTTCATGTTTTTATTTTGGTAATTGCTTGATGAAGAAAAGAAACACAAATAATTGAACAACAAGCCAACTAAGTTCACAGGTAATTATCATGAGAACTCACCTTTTACAACCAAATTATTCTATATATTTTGAAAACAATGTTGTCAAGGTATAATAGATTGTAACAGTTAAAATTGAAGCAATAGATGTTCAAAACTTTGATAAAAACTACAAGGAAAAAAGACAAGTTCCCGTTGCAGAAATTCTAAGAATATCATCTTTTGTTCTCGATTTTGTTGATGCTAAGGATAATTAATCCCTTATGGAGGAGGTTGGGAGTAGAGAGCTCTTAGAGGTACTACACAACTTACGAAAAGAAAAATTTCCAGGTCCTAATGGGTTTCCTGTAAATTTTTTGGGAGATGTAGACTTCATGGGAAAAGATCTAAGAAGGCTTGTAAATGAATTGGGATCTATTGACAAGATGCTAACAGATTGTAATGCCAACTTATAATAATTATTCTCAACTCTAGAAACCCTCTCTCTGTTGACCAATTCAAACCGATCTCTCTTTGCAATTGTATAAGATCATCACAAAATTAATTGCCCGAAGGACTAAAACCAATTTATCTAACACTATTTTTGAGGGACAATTTAGTTTTCTGGAGGGCTGAAAGATACATGAATAAGATGGAATTTATAAAGGAGGTATACACTCCATTAAGATTAAAAAGTTGAGGGATATGCTATTGAAGGTTGATCTCTTAAAGGATTATGACATAGTGAAGCTCCTTTTCTAACTTGGGTATCAAATTGTATTTCTTTAGTTTCGTATATTGTACTTATAAATGGATCTGCAACCACTTTCTTTATACCTTAGAGAGGTCTTAGGAAAATTTGTCCACTTTCTCCTCATTTAATCCTTTCGGTGGAAAAATGATTAATTAGGGCCTTGAAAGAGCGCACTTAACTGGAGTGATTGGAAGGTAAAAACTGGAAATTCTTGTATACTCTCACACTTCCTCTTTATTGATGATATTTGATTTTCTTGGGAGGAAAAAGAAGGAATGCAACAAAATTAAAGGAGATTTAGAAATTTTTTGTTTTTCTTCAGGAATGCAGATCAATATGGAGAAATATCACATCTCTTTTACAAGTTTATCTAGTGAAGATCAAGAGTACATCAATACTCTCTTTCCTTGACAATTTCTAAAGTTGGATAATAGTCTAAGGAAATTTGGATTTACCTTTAAACCAAACAATTTAAAAAAAGGAATTGGTAGTGGTTAGGTATAAAGTAAAGAAAAACTTGATTGTTTGGTACAATCGAAGGATTTCCAACGGGAGAAGGCAACTATTAATCAAATCAATTATTGAGGTCATTCCACTTTATTATTCCTCCCTTTCTTGGATTCCCAAAGAAGTACTAGAGTCAATTAGGAGACTCAGTTATAGGTTCACTATGAGTTAGCAGTCCCAAAGGTCTTGGGGGGCTATAGCCTTAAAAAATTATTTCATTTCTACAAGGTGTTGGCAAAGAAGAGTGCCTGGAGGCTTGTACATGGGAAAGGGTTTTGTTGTTCTATTGTAAAGGAAAAATTCATATATCCAACCTTAGTGGAAGCTTGGATTAGAAGCCCCATTAAAAAATCTCATAACACCTTTGTAATTTGGAGGCAATATTACATGTTTTTACTTTGATAGGGAACTGGCTTACTTTGGTGTGTTGGAAGAGGCTCAAATGTTTAAGTGGGTTTGGATTCTTGGATTGGTAATGACAATAATTTTAGGCTTCCTCCTTACACCATTCAACATCTAAGAAACATAAGGATATATACCTTAAATCAAGTTGTAGATTAGGAGATAACTACAATCTGGCAATAAGAGTTGCGATCTACTAGAGATCTTGGGCTCAATGAGGAGGATGTTGAAATGTGGAATAATTATGTGGCAAATCTCAGGCATAGTCGCATCAGAATAAGAGATGTGCAGGACCATTTGGTTTGGACAATAAATACCTCAGGTGTATATACACCTTGGATAGGCTATAATACCCTAGCCACACATGGCTTTCAACGACAAACGAGATGAGGTGGAAGGAAAATTGGAAGTTTCAATGTCCTTCCAAAACTTGTATTTTTATGTGGCTACTCCTTAACAATAAATTAATTGCTCAGGATATATTACAAAGAATAAACATAAAGGGTCCAGGATGGTGCAACTTTTGTATAGAATATGAAGAATCAAACTACCATTAATTATGATTTGTATTTACTCTAAATTGGTTTAGAAAGAATTGGATGGTATCATGGATACAAGAGATCTTTGTTGTGGAAACACCAATAATAATGCCCTATATGAATGGTGCATGAACCATGTTACTAAAGAGTTTAGGGCCTTACCATTAAACTGATTGGGGTATTCGGTAAGCACTAAATGAAAAAAACTTTGAGAGAAAAGTCATCACTTCAATCCAATGTGCTACTCCATTCCTATTGCAAAACACAAAATTGAACGTTCAAAGCCTTGGGCCTATTTTGATGGTGCCTCTGAAGGTGAGCCCTACTAGGAGGGTCAGGAAGCATCTTGCATACTAGTGAGTCTCATGTAATCATATTTAAGGCAGGAATTGGTAAAGGGTTCAACAACAAGGCTAAGTTGATGGCACTAAAGCTTATCTGAACTATAGCAGCAGAATATGGGGTTCCATAATTTCTAAAATTTGACAATTATCAATGTGCTATAAAATGAATCAATAGGTAGTATACTTTGCAAATATCTACCATCACTAATGAGGAAATTCTTGGTATTGTTAAGGGGTTTACCTAGGTCACCTTTGCTCACATTTTCAGAGAAAGAGTTCAAGGGGCAGATCTCCTGTCAAAAGGTCTCAAGGTTCAACCTGAGGAATGGATTGTTTAATGAGATTTAAATGTGTTGCACATTGAATATTCCCACTTGCCTTTCCTTTGATTAGTGGACTCTTCGATTCTTTTTTTATTTCTCATAGTTGAATGTACATTTCTTGTATGAGAGGATTGTTTAAATTTTTTGGATCTAAATTGTACGCCAACCTACCTAGAGGTATGCAACAACAGAAACAAGAAAAATATGCATAGCTTTTTAGAGGTAACGTCTAGAAATCAATAGGCCTAGTTTTTTAGAATAATGTAAATGAATAAAAATATAACCTTTTCCTAGGAAAAAAAGGACACAGTAAAGATCATGATTAAGGAGAATTTCTCCAAGAAGTACAAGATCTGGCACATAAGCGAAAAGAGTTTTGATCTTTGTCCTCAATAGATACAACAACACCAGTAATAGATAATAGGAGGCCATCAAATTTGAAAACAAGCATATTGAATGCATACCTCTTGTTCCATCCCTGAACACCTTGGCAACACACAGTGGAGTTTTATTCAATCCATCTCAGTTCACATTTTCACCCTGACTCCTTAAACAACACCATCACAACAGCCAGGATGCTAGGGTTCAAATCTGATCCCTAGTATTCGTCATGATTGCATCTGGGTATAGTTTGAGATCGAGATCGATTGCAAGCACCCCCCCCCCCCCATCCTCCTCCATTGGCGAAGGAAATTTCATCCCCCAAATGGACAGAAAAACGTTTTGGGTTATGGAAATTTGAGGTAAAGTAGATTGTAAAACAAGCAAGGCAGAGATATGGCCCACCTGCAATGGTATTCTGACACACACAAGCTTTCAAACCTGGAGCATGTAAGAGAAATACTATTAGAGTGATAATATTTAAAAAAATTAGTCAGAAGAGAAATAATATTAGAGTGGTATAATATTTAAAAAAATTAGTCATAATGATCCACATACTTTGATATAAAATAAACTTTAAAAATGTAAATTCTTCAAATCTCTAGTGTAGTTATTTAATGTTAAGTAGAATATCACAATAAATGATGTTAGTAATGGTGTGATCATTTCTTTTATTTTTTTTAAAGGAAATTTTTCTAGACATGCACCTCATCAAACATAAATCAGGTTAGCATATATTTACTTTTGAAGTAATATAAATCATCCTATGGTTATCCTCAAAAGAATTATCACCATATTCTTAGTGATGGTGTAAGGGTTCGTGTCAAAGTGGTACGAGCCTCTTATGGGAGTTTGTAAATTTCCCTTTATGCAAGTCCAACCATAACTCATCACCAACCTGAAACTTATGTGGAACCCAATGGATTTCATATCTACTTGTACTTGGAGTTGCCAACTTTCTACAAAATAGCATGAACTCATTGTTGAATTTGTCGGATACCTTCCTCAAAATTGGTTGCTTAACTTATATTTTTCCAAGTATAGGAGGTATCTTCATGTGTTATACGATCAATATAGCTACATCAATGTGTGCCAATTGTTGGGACCCTAAGCACATCTGAAAAGTCTTGTGGCCAATAGAAGTATGAAGAGCTATGTCGAATTTATGTTGAAAATATGGAAATCTTTCAACACATGTATGTGGATGCTCACAATTTTATACTCTAAAGACATTTATAATAATAATATTGACTACTACATTTTATTTATCAATATAGGAATGGAAGGTAGTGGATTTGGTCAAGCTTGATGTCCATCATGAACCAAAAGTTAAACCAAAAAATACTAAGGAAAATATTATCCCTATCAAGAAATATGGTCTTTGGAAACCCAAAGAGAACCAAAATATGCTCGAAGAAGAACTTATGAGTGGATTTTATTGCGACAATCTGCTTACAAGGTGAAAAAATTCCCATCCTAAGGAAGAAATCAGGAATAACAAAAAAAATTGTTACCATGCTTGGTTGAGGGAAAACATGACATAAAATCAAAGGGCACTAACTCCCAAGGATTATCTAGAGTAGGAAAAGGCCTACAATTAGTGTGGATGGCCATTTCCTTTGGTATAATATAATTCTTCCACTACTTACAGGCTTCGGAAATAGAATGTAGCTCGTTGCCATAGGTTGGGTATCTTTGAAACCCATCATAGAGTGTTTGGCTATGACAGGCCATCAAATGTTTGTGTCATGTGGGCACTACATCGACAACATGAACGATTGGTGCATAGGGTCCCTGTTGTGTAATCATTCATCGAATAATGGTGTTGGAGATAGTATTGTTTCCATAAAGAAGAGAACCAGAAATAGGCTCATGAACACCATCAATATCTACTAGAGGTGTTGCAATTAAAGGAATAATGAATACAAAAGTTGTGGTCAATAGGATAGGGATCATCAAGATGTTGAACCATCCAATGTAAAGATCGTTTTCAATGCTAGTGATCTAGTCACATAAAATACCCCATAAATTTGTGCTTTGGGATACCCCAAAGATTCAATACGTAATCCAAAGTGAGAGGATTTGTTGATAAGGTGAAAATTCCAACAACCCTGAGTTGACCCAATGTGGCACCTTGTGAGTCTTTCACAACTAGGGTGCCAATTTGAGCATCAAAAGGAGACACAATTGCACAAGTGGCAACGTCTCACATTTAGGGCACTTGGCCACAAAACTTTATGTGTTTTTCCATTGAGGGTAACTTTAACATTTCCCAAGGCACAAGTCACATATTTGGAGGAATTTTGGATATGACTATCTACGGGGTCTGGCTTAGTTGGAGAACAAATTTGTGCAATTTTTGGGAGGAGCAGTCTGGGTTGTAGGAAGGTTGGGTAGAAAACATATGTGCATTTTTTGGAAGGAGAGGGAAGCGGGAGCTTGGCAGCCAAAACTGTGCAATTTTTGGAGGGAACTAGCAGCTAGCTGCTGGAACCTTGGCAGAAAAACTACGCAATTCCTGGAGGGAACCGACAATTGGCTGTTGGGAGCTTGGTAGCAAAAACTGCAGAATTCCTGGAGGGAACTGGTAGTGGCTGCTGGGAGCTGCTGGCAGGAAAAACTGCGTCGATGCTGGGAGGCTAGAATGTTGATCACCTATGCAGTTTCTGAGTTGAGCATATTGTTGGGAAGTAGAGGGCTTGCTCATGAAATCTATGCTGTTTTCCGGGTGAGAAGCCGACCGGCTGATTGGTGGGCTGGCTGGAAAAACTGCGCAATTTTCTGAGGGAGATAGGGACGGGAACTGGGTGTCTATCTAGCCTATCTGAGAAATTTTCTTAGTCGGCGGAGCGTGCAAGTTCTACAACCTCTGTGAAATTTTTGAGGGGAGTCAATCTCGGGGTGACTATCAAGTCAAACTCTCTGGTTGAACATCAGGAAGGTTAATTGATCAGCTTGTAGGCAGCACATCTTGAAATGGCTTGCTTTGAGCTTCTACAATGGTCTGGGTGACAGTCAATCGAGTCGATTGCAAGGTGACAACCCGAATGACTTGACGACAAGACACCTCAAGCCATCAAGACACACATGTTCAACATGGTTGATCGAAGATACAAGCGACAAGAATGACACTTGTGATAGATAATTTAACGATCGTGACGACGCTTGCAAAACAGTGCATACAACTTCATGTATGAATGCAACGGATGTTTTCATAGAGAACAAAACATTTACACACAAAGAAAATACCTTGTGCATGACCAGAACATGGTCGCAAGCATGACATAGCAATTAACATGCAAAAGACGACAGTTGGTGAAACAAGTGAAAAAGAATCACGACATGTAGAAGCAATACATAAAGTGACTTTTCACGTTTGTGCACATGCATGTTACGGAGGATAAGATGATATCATACTAACAAGCAGTCCTGCAAACTCAACTAAGAGGTGTACTTCGAAATATGTTATGTTCTTACCATACTTACCCTCAAGATGATCATGCATCCAACAGAGTTTGCATGTGGTCCTGATCTTTCCCATTACTCGGTTCCTTGGTCCTTCTCCTCAACTCCTTGGAAGCGATTTCAACATGTGACCTTTTCCTGTAGTCACTAAGAGATAGATCTGTGCAATTTTAGTGGCCATGGTTGCTTCTCAAATGAGGCACTAGGAGGCCCATCTATGCCATTTCTACATGCAAGGTTGACAAGACAACTTGGACAACACTACGCATTTTTAGGCTCAAAGCACTACTACAGGACAAGGGTCCCAGGAGGACACCTCTACGCAATTTCTAAGAGCAGTGCTGCTGGATTGCTCTGCACATTTATGGAGAGCAGTGTTGGTTGGCGCCTCTGTGGGCTACGGGGTTTCAATAGGCAAGGGAGGTTCGTGTCTCTGTGCACTGAGGGGTTTCAGCAGGCAAGGGAGGAAGCTTGATGGTTGTAAAAACAAAGTGCATAGTTCCAGGAAGCTAGATGAGGCTAGATTGCTTGGGAAAATGGCTAAGTGTGAGACCAATGAAATATATGAAAACATTGATAGGACTCGACTGTGATCACACACAGACACGTAGACCATCTAGAATACGTAGTGCATACTTTTCTTGATGCAACAACCTTCGTGACATGAGTGTGTGACGTGAGTGTGAAACATGTCAATGTGATGACAACCACTCATACACACACAATTCCCTTGAAGCAAGACAACACTCCCTTTGCCTAGTAGACAACAATCAATATGCCCGAAAATGACATATGCTACAAAAATATGAGAACGTGGACAACTCTTTAGGATCAAGGAGGGGAGCTTGAAATCATCCACCTACCAATAAACGACCAAGGATAATCAATCACAGGATCCAAAGTAGGTTCTGAAATTTGCATGTGAGGCAAAATTTTGGAGGGTGGTTGTAGCCACCACAACAATTCAAAATAGATGTATTAATAAAATAAGGACTTTTTGAATTCATACTTCTATTATCCATATTACATTAAGAAGAGTATTTTTGGTAGAAATGACATAGGGGGAAATTTTGCCGATGTGTTTCGAACTAGCAAGTGTGGTTCATCATCAAGACAAGATGAAGATGCAAATCATGGCACATGCTTAAATAGAGGGCAATGTAGAGATCAAAATATCATATAATAGCTAGTTTATGAAAATTAATATTTTAATAATGATAATATTCCTATAATGGCTAATATAACAACTAGTTTAAGAATAATAATATTATAATTTATA
>APFE030281918.1:4306-15536 GCA_000404065.3 Pinus taeda
AAGATTAAACAGTTTGGACAGACTTCTTTCTCTATTCTACAACAAAAAATTGAAACATGGCATGATCCAGATTAGACTTTTGGACCATCCATCAAAATTTAGTAAACATGAAGGCATGTACACACCTTGCCTTGTCTTGGAAATATGGGATCTTTGTATCAGCAAAAGCAGAGCATATTTGGCATTTGAATTTGCCAATCATGAAATATGAAACCTATTGGTATAGGTATCCAACAGTGGCTCCACATGGGGATGGGTTTTCTTCTTGAAAGACCAAGAACAGCAGGTCAGCATGCCTTGGCCCTTTGGCTACTGCTTCAAAACTTGGAGTTTTTCATCCTTGAAACCTCAAAATTGTAGACTGTCATATTTATAGAACTTGCTGAACCACAGCCTTTTCCTGCTTCTGCAAGGTCCTTGAAATTAAGTTATTCACATGCTTAAAGGGAACACTATACATAGTAAATTATGTATAAGGGGCAGCCATGCTCCATTCATGGAAGGTAGTCAAAATAGTGCTTCAACATCCTGCCATTCATAGGACCTTCATCCAAATCAGTTTCATCAAGATTCTTAAGAAAGTAAGTGTTGTGGAATTGAGGCTTCTGTGATCTGTCATATTTATAAGAAGAGCTTCAGCGTAAATCACATGATAAATGGTCCTCTCCAAAGGGAATCAAATTTTCCATGTTTTCCTTTATTTTCTCTTCTTGAATCCCACTTGAGAACTTTGTCACCCGTGTTGAAATCCTCAGCCTTAGTCCTTCTGTCAAAAGTTTTCTTCAGCTTCTCTTGTAAGATTTGAACTCTGTTATACACTTGGTCTCTAGTTTGTTGTAAACATATAATTTGATTCACCCTCCTTTGCATATCATTGGGCTCAGCTTGACTTTCTTGAAGTAGTTTCATAACAGGGATCCCTAGTGATGAAGGAAATTTGGTTTCTAATCCATGGACTAACTCATATGGGCTGACCCCAATTGATCTCTTGGTTGTTAGTCTATCTGCCCATAAGGCATTCACAAGTTTCTTATGCCAATTCTTTTTGTTTTCTTCCAATACCTTCTTTATCATGTTTACAAGGCTTTTATTTGATGATTCTGCAAGGCCATTTCCTTGGGGATAATATGCAGTGGAATGGCCCAATGTAATGTGGAATTTGTGGCAGAAGCTGACCATCTTCTTTGATCTAAAAGCAGCAGCATTGTCTGTTATTATCTTATCAGGACATCCAAATCTAGCAACGATATTGGTCTCAAGAAACTGAATTATAGTGGAGTCATTTGTTTGTCTACATGGGATTGCCTCAATCCATTTAGTGAAGTAGTCTGTAGCTGTTAGAATCCATCTATGTTGGCCTGAAGATGAGGGATTAATTTCTCCAATGAAATCCAAGCCCCATTGCTGAAATGGTCTCTCTGTTGAAATAGGCCTTAAAGAAAGTGGTAGTAACTGTCTCTTTCCTTCAAACACTTGACATTTATGACATGAAGTGGTAGATTTCTTGATATCAGGGAAAACAGTGGGCCAATAGTAGCCAGATCTCAGTATCTTATCCACAGTGGACTGCCAATACAAATGTCCACCACAATCGCCTGCATGAAATTCTTCCATGATCTTGTTAGCCTCATTTTCAATCAAACAGTTTAATAAGATACCCTCATGGTTTTTCCAAAGTAGATTGCCATCCATAACACAAAATTTTGAAGCTTTCATTTCAGAACCTACATTTAGTTCTGGACAGCCCTGGGGAGCACACAGGTTTTGTAACACATGACGGACATCAGAATACCAGGGGGTTATTTCAAGGCTACATTATCTTGAGTCGCCAGCTCCAGTTTCACTGTCCAGTTGGTTATGTCCAAGGCTTGAAATTTGTTTCAGACATTAATTTGGCCAAACCCTGCCCTTTTATCAGTTTTGTAGGTTTTATTTCAATATCAAATTCTAGAACGTTGGCAATCCATTTTCCTCTCCTGCCCTCTAAGTTCTCTTGAGTAAATATGTCTTTAACAATTGGGCTTGGTACATAGGCTATAACATGGGAGTATAGGATGTAGATCCTAAAGTCCTTAATAGCTTTGACCAAAGAATATGCTTGCTTTTCCATGATCTGGTACTTGAGGGGTGCATCTCTAAGAGCTTTACTAAAGAAAGCAATGGGTTTCTCATTTCCTTGGTCATCTTTCTGTAATAAAACAACAACAATTGTGTGTTGGGAAGCAAAGGAAAATATGAGAAATTCCCTATCAAATTGAGGGTTGGTTAGGACTGGGGTTTGAGTGAGGGAAAACTTGATACCTTCAAAAGCTTGATTTTCTTCTACTGTCCATTTTACTTTTGAACCCTTTTTAAGCATGTTATTGAGTAATCTACTTAGTTCGGCCAGGTTTGGGATAAATCTCCTTAGAAAGTTGATTTTACCCAGAAAGGCTTGTAATTCCTTTATATTTCTTGGATGAGGCATTTGTAAGATGGCTTGGATTCTATCTTGATCAATCCTAATGCCATCTTTGGAGATGATGTGACCCAACAGTTTACCTTCCTCCAAACCAAACAGGGATTTCTTAGGATTTAAGGAAATTCCATATTTCCTACAAGTTATGAATATCTGCCTTAGGTGTTTCAAATGTTATTGGTCAGATTTGGAGAAGGGTGTGAGGTCATCTAAATAAATGACAAGAAATTCATGAATCTCTTTGGCAAAAGAAATATCCATTGCTCTTTGGAATGTAGCCCCTGCATTCTTTAACCCAAAAGGCATTTAAACATATTTGAAGGTTCCCCATGGGGTTGTAAATGCTGTTTTGTCCTGATCATCAGGATGAACCAAGATCTAGTTGAAGCCTGAGAATCCATCAAGTAAAGAGATTCTTGAGGCCCCCACTACTCTTTGCAAGATGTGATCCATCTTGGGTAAGGGGTAATAATCTTTTAAGGATACTTGATTCAGGTTCCTCAGATCAACACAGAGCCTTATTTCACCAGTTTTCTTTCTTGTAGGGACTAAGTTTGAAATCCAATCAGAGAATCTGATTGGTGCTATAATGCCTGCTTTAAACATTTTTTGTACCTCTTGTTCCATTGCTGGGAGGAGCATAGGATTGATTCTCCTCAATTTTTGCTTAAAGGGCTTATGATCTGGCTTGAATGGGATAGTGTGTTGTATTACAGAGGTGTCATAGGATTTAAATCCTCATAACTCCATGCAAAGACATCCTGAAACTCTTTGAAAAGGTCAATGTATTTAGGCTTTTGTTCAGGGGGTAATACAACAGACAGTTTTATGATTTTGGGTTGTTTATCAGTCCCAATGTTACATTCTTCTACGGTAGTGTTGAGGGGCTGCAATTTTGGTTTGTTGGGAACATCATTGGAGTCAAAAATTTCTTCTAAAGGAGCTAAGCCTGTTGGAAGAAAATTGTCCTTTAATTGTATAACTTCAGCTTCATCATCAGCTGTCTCCTCACAACTAATTTGTTGGATTTCTTGTATGTTGTCTTTGTTGAAGATTGTAGGATGTATCATTTGTTTAGCTATTTTGCGTGATATTGCTTTCTCAAGTATTTCTGATTGACTTGTTGTCTCAAATATTTGTGATTGACTTGCTGTCTCAAATATTTGTGATTGACTTGCTGTCTCAGTGTCAATATTTAGACCTGCAAATTCTTGCTGTAAAGTCAAGAAATTGTTTATTTGCACATCATCATCAAACACCTGCCAATCCTTGATATTGTTTGGGACATATGGTCTGTGTTTTATCTCGGCTGTAAAACAGTGGTGGGGCTCGAAAGGTAGCTTACAGGTACTTGCAAATGTGGCCAAACTATGAGCATGAAGATTCTAGGCCCTAGGAATTTTGGTAATCTGAAATTCAGTGAAAGAATTTAGTAATTCAGCAGCAGCAGACCTATAAGACCTCAGTCTTTTGTCATTGGTGACAAAATTACCTTTTACTTGTTGGATAACTATGTCTGAGTCTCCTAGGATTGAAACTTTTATGGCTTGTAGGGATTTTACTAACTTGAGGCCTAGTAAGAGAGCTTCATATGTAGCCATGTTGTTAGTGCACCTGAAGTTCAGTCTATAGGCTCGGCCCTCTGCATCGCTGTTTTGTTTATTGTGTATCCAAACTCCAGCTCCTGCCCCTAACTTGTTGATCGACCCATCAAATTCAAGGAACCATAGGATCTCTTGTTCTAGGGGAGACTTAATAACTTCTTTGTGGTCTGGGATTGTGAGTTGAAGTTCTGGTTCTTCATTTAGTTTGTCTTTTAAAACAGTCTTATCACTTGATTGGATCAGCTTTGTTTCTAGAGCTGCAGCTTTTTCATTAAATTCCTGATCTTGTTTGAGTGTCTTGGTTTCATCATCATTTGGTTTGTCCTCTTGAACATTTTCATCTTTTGACTCAACCAATGTTTCTAGGTTAGGAGTTTCTTCATTCATATGCTGATCTGGTTTGATTGTCTGGATTTCTTCATTATTTGTGGGACCTGTATTATCGTTAAAGAGAATATATGAATCTATATCAGAATGGACAGCATATATGGGGAAGTTTTGAGGCTTTTCTTCAGTGCTTACCATGTATTTCATGAGTGACTCTCTGTATAGTCTCTTGGGTTGACCGAAGACTGTGATTGTGGCATATGACATGTCTAATTGTAGGGATCCTTGAAGTTTAGCCCCCCATGATCTTGACAACAACATTCCATATTTGGGTGGAATATCAGCAACGACAACATCCATTAAGATTGTTTTATTTGGATATTGGACAAGGGACACACACAAGTCTTTTATCAAGCCTAGACACTTAACTTGGCTGGAATCAAATGAGAATAGGTCCTTATAAGGTCTTGTAATGTCCAGGTTGAGCCTCTCCATTACTTATTTAGGCATAAGGTTGTGGGAGGCACCTGAATCGAACATTGCATTATGTAGTATCTTATCATGAACATGCACGCTGACATAGAAAGGTAAAATCCCTGTAACTGCTGTCTTTCCATCAACCTCTGGGCCAAAAAGCAATTCTGGGGTGTCATCTAACACATTGACATTATATTTATCACGAGTTAGTTGAAGAGATTTCTTGATCTATTGTTTGTAAATGTCATGCTTGGCTAATTCTAAAAGAGGAATAGCTATCTTCAATTTGCCAATTTCAGCTTCCAAGTCAAAGGGTCATTTAGATTGAAATTTAGTGTTGTGGGTGACCACCTTTTCTTTGTTTAGTAAGTTTTCTTCTTGATCCTTGTCTTGATCCTGGGGCTTGTGTTTTTCATTCATCTCTTGAGGAACTTTACTTGGATTAGGCTGTAAAGAAGATGCAGCTGGTGGTTGCTGTGTTGAGGGAACTTGTTCAGTAACTTCTTCAACAATTATCTCCTTTGTAAGTGAATCAGTTGTGTTAATTGGTTCAGTGACTATGGCTCTTTTAGGCTGCAGTCTGTCCTTTGTTCTTTCAGGCTGTGTTATGTTTACAGTTCTACTTCTTAGTTTGTTATGAACTTCATAAACAGCTGTGTCATAGCCTTGTTTGAAGTCAAATGACTCACCTGACTTGGTTTGGAATTGTTTGATGTCATCATCTTCATGATCTTCTTGACTTAGGAAAACTTGGTGCTCATCATTAAGGCCCATTAGGTGAATGTGGGTGTAATCCACTTGCTCATCTGAAGTGGATGTTTCAGCATAATTTTCCTGGAACGGAGGTCTTATCTCTGGATCAGAATTAGCCTTACCAACGTTTGGGTTTTGATTTCTCCTGAAATTTGGGTTCCTGACAGGGTTATTTTGTGGTGCTTCCCATGATGACTTTCTCTCCATAGGTTCAACTCTGTCACCCAACCTCTTCATACCACTGAGTATGGCATCCAATTTCTGGTCAAAGGTTGAGGGTTCCTCTTTGAAGGTGACTCTTTTTTCCAATCTTGCCCTGTTCCTCTTAGCAATTAGGTTAGCCTCAACTGTGACAGCAATCTTTTGTGCATCTTCAAGGGTTTGAGGGGCTCTTTCCTTCAACTGATATGCCATGTCAGGGTCAAAACCATCAGGGAATTTGTATAGTGCTAAATCAGGGGCAGGTCTTAAATTCTGGGGTATTGCGTTGTATACATTATTGAATCTTGCACAATACTCCAAAACGGTCTCTTGAGGACCTCATTTGATTGTATCATATTCACCCAGTATATGCAGGGGATATTTCTTTTTCTCCCATCTATTGGTAAAGGCTTGGTAAAGCTCATCAGGGGTTGTGATGGTATTTATAGGAAGTGACCTGAACCAAGTTCGGACATCACCTGTTAGGCTTTGGACAAAAATTCTCATCCTCACACTATCATCATCTATTTCATAGTTTTCAAAATGATCTTGCATCCTCCTAGCATGCTGAATGGCAATGAAAGGGCCAGTGGAGTCAAAGTATGAGATTTTGGATTGGTAGTCATGAGGAAGGGCTCCAAGGTTAGCAGGTAACTGCAGAGGTGCATATCTCATAGCCATATTCACAAGGTTTGGGGGATTGACAAGGACAACTAGGACAAAAGGAACAATAGGTACCACAGGGGTAACAGGTGTAGCAGAACCTAGAGTGTTGGTCAAGGGAGTATGTGCAGTGGTTGAAGATGAGGGAGGAGGGCTTTGAGATGTTGATGGTGAACTAGGGGAATTGGGGGTGGACCGAAAAAGAACCTTGATTGGGGTGGAGATGGGGTTGGGGTGAACTGTCTCTGGACTTAAGACAACACGCTTATCTGGCCCTTGCTACTTCTTAACCAATTTAGGGATTGTGTTAGGATTTTCAAAGATAGGGGGTGGATTTGGGTCAGGATTTGACCTAGTGTACCAAAGATTCTTCCTGGGAGCCAGTTTCTAAACTAGTTTTTTGAGTTTTTTAGGAAAATTTTATATCTGCAAGGACTGGACAAGATTTTTGAAATGGCTATATATAGCTCAAAGCTAGTATGAAGATTGACTGAAGTAGCTCTTCCCTAAAGCTGTTAGTGTTAACAAAAACAATTTTGAAGGCTTCCTGACTGATATTCAGGTTTCAACTGTAGCTTTAGGAGATATATAGTAATTAGAAAATCCTAAAGAGGTCCCCAATGGAGTCGCCATTTATGTTAACACCCAGGTTGTTCCCTTTGACTCCCAAGGGAATACGGCCGGGGTAACCACTAACCAATCTTTGGATTACAGCTTCTAGCCCAACTGTAATAAGAGAGGGCTCTCTCTTTAAGGTTTGTCTCTGTTTTGTGGAGGTTTTAGGCTAGTTATGAAGTAAGGGTTTTGGTTTATGTTTGGTTGGAGGGATGTCTTTCTGTACCTAAAGTGGAAATCTGCAGATAATGTTAGTCCATTGGGCAATGGATCCTGTGGCTATTGGTTGTTGAAATCTTGAGTTTGAGCAGCTGGGATTACAGGGCCATTTGAATACTTCATAAAACAAACTTGAAATTATGATGGTGAAATGTAAACAACCAGTGAAAAGCAATTAAGAATTTTCCACTAAGATGGGGTGTAAGAAAGAGATATATTCCTCAGGAGCAAAACTTGAATTCCTGAAACAATAATCACTTTGAAATATATCGCGTAAAAGGGTAGCAATTAAGAATTACACCTTTATTACTATAGCTGAAGAAAAACACTTATAATAGCTTAGATTGAGTTCAGGGTAATTAGTGATTAAATCCTGGAACTATTCTTTTTCCTTGCCATTAACTGTAAAGCACAGAAGCATGAAAGAGATATGAATGATAACAAAACACATAACAAAGAGCTGTAAGGAAAACTTATTGTGACATGAAATACGCAGGAATCCTGTAACATTCAGTTAAACACCACAATGCATCAACAACATAGAGCTTTGGAAATTCCACCGCCTTTGTATTACTTCTCTGAGAATTTACAGTAAAAGAACTATATGAGAGACCTCAACAACATCCAACCCCTGCAAAATCATGCGAGGGGGAATATATAGAAAAGTTTCATACAAAATATCTCAGGCATTGAGTCATCTGAGAAATAAATATCTTCATTAACTCGTATAGAAATAGCAGATAAGAAGTTATTGCAGCTTCCATTACAACATAAATGATCTTTAATTATGTTAGAAGATTTCGATCTTTGGGGGTCACTGAGTCGGTTGAATGCTTTGTTATAACTGCTGAATGACGTGTCTGTGCAGCTCTGTCCTCCTGTAGCTTTTCGGCCTTGTCACCTGTGACTGTTAGTGCTGCTGTGGTGGTTGAATGGTTTGCTGATTTGGCTCAGCCATCTTTTCTTCATACATGCTGATATATCAAAATTTTCCTGTGCATGACAACTTATATATTTCAAATGGAAAAAACATGATTAGTGGCTTTGGTTCAGTAGTAACTGAATCAATCCATTCCAGACTTCCTGTGTGGGCAATTGATGTCTCAATTGAGAGGCACATCAAATAAGTGATTGATTTCATTCATGATAAAGAATAAGCTCTCTACCCTGCTGAAGAAACTCTGTCCTGATGCTGGCCTTGATTCTGCTGATGTGCTGGGCTTTTCTGAAATCTGATTAGTAGCAAAGGTGTTGACCCTCTTGGCATATTTTTCATGTGAAAGTAGTCTTCCTGAGGGGTCCATCAAGCTAGGAAGACCTCTGTTCTGCAATGCAATGAATTTATCCATGAATTTATTGATGTCTGCCTGCATATCCTGGCTTCTTCTCTCTAAAGTCTGTACTAGGTTTCTTAGTGTTAGGACCCTTTTGACCATCGAAATGTTCTCAGTCCTGTTGGCAATTCCCATTTTGATCAGCTGAGAACTTGTTCTGTAATTAAGCACATTTATCATTCTGGTGGCAGCCTCAGGCATACTGCCTAGAGATGCCCTTGCTCTTTAGATTTCCTTGTGTGCTTTTCCAATGAGCCCCATCTGCTAATGAATAGCTTCAATGTATTCCCACTGGTCTGAGATAGATTGGCCAATATTGGCCCATAGGACTCTTTTGAGTTCAGCTGTTACTTTGTCAAGTGTGAGCTCTTTCTCTAGCTCATTTATCCTCCTTTTGAGAGTTTTTACCTCTCTTTCTCTCTCAGCTACGTTTTGCTTGGATTTATCATATTTTTCATTGAGCTTAGCCAGAGTTTCTTTGGCTTGATTCAGCTCTGACATTTGGGCCTCCAAGACCTGTATTTCATTCCTGAGCTTCTGCATATCAAGACTTTCATCCTGCTCTGTTGTTGGTGCTGAGGTAGAGGGTGTTGTTTGCTCTGTCTACTGAATGGGAGGGGTAGTGGTCTAAGGAGCTTCTTCCAGATTGACTATTTCTGGAGGAGGCTATGAAGTTTGGCCTGCCTCTTTCTGTTGCAATGCTACCTGAAGTGCAGCCTCTGATTCCTCCAACTTTTCTTGTGTTTGGATGATCTGTTTATACAGTGACACCAACATAGCTGCTGCATCCTTGTCCTGTCTTAGCTGGGACTTCTTCAGTTTGGGGATGAAGAGTTGTTGGGATCTTGATCATTTTCCTTAATGCTGCCATATCAGCATCCCTTAGTTTCAACAGCTCCTGCACTGCTTTGACATCTTTAGGATCATGCCCAAGCTCTATTATGATGTCGTCCAACGCTTTGATCCTATTGTCCTTTGCTTGAGAGGATGCTCTTTCCAACTCAAGTTGTGCAGTTGTATTATTTAGGCTATTTTCTAGCCCGTAGTTCACCAATGTTTTGTCTGCCAAGGAGGCATATACCATCTCACCCGTTTGCTTGTGTAATTCAATCTGATCCATCGGGTGGATGTCCTTGGCAAGGACCTCAAAGTTGGTCCTGATGTAATCTGCAGCTAACTGTGGCTGCTGCATGGCTAGCATGAAATGGCTCATGATCATTTTGCCCTCATGGACATCATAAGTAGACATAAGTCTTTGCTGGTTGGTGGGAGCCATTTTCAACAAATGATTGTATAATTGTAACCTTATGGGCTCATTCCTCTTCTTTATGTCCTTGAACTGCTGCTTGATGCTCTGTTCACCTCTTCTTTGTTGGCTTGAGGAGCTAACTTCTCCTCCTACTGCCCTCTCTTGTTCCTGCTGGAAGGAACTTGCTGAGGCCTCCATGCTAGGTAGGCCCATGCCCGAAGATTGCCCTATTGGCATTTCTTCCTCTGAAAAAGGATTTAATCTTTGCCTCTTTTCCCCTTGAGTTGTGATGTTGTTAGGAGTCTCTTGTCCCTTTCGTCCTTATGTCTCTCTTTGGGGGTTTGGAGGACTGAAGCTTCAGCTCTTGTTTCTTGCCTAGGAGGCACCATTTGTGCTGGCTGCTGCTCAGTGACCATTGGGGCCTCTGTTGTTTGCTCTTTTTGCACTGGCTGCTCCTTTTCTTGCTGTTGTACCTGTTGTTGTTGTTGTACCTGTTCTTGCTGTACCTGTTCTTCTTGAAGGGGCTTCTCTTGCTCCATTTCTTTCTCCTTGCCTTTGCTGGAGGCTTGATCTGTAGTTTTGACTGCCTCCTGATGTGCTGTGGAGGATGAGGCAGCTACTCCCACTTGAGGGCTTGTAAGAGCGAATACTTGTGAAGGAAGTTCTAAGTCAGCCATCTTAAGGAGATTTCTTCTTGCTCTTTCATTTAGTTCTTCTTTTGTGACAGGTTCCTCTAATGTGCCTCTCTTCCATTTTGCTTGATTTGCATATTGTTCTATGTGAGGCAACCTTACATGGTCATAACTGGACATCCTATATTTGACCCTTCTTAAGGTTATGAAGTGATTGGGGTCATAAGGTTTCCAGAGGAAACTGGTCTTTAGGCCAAGGCCTTCTAGCATTCTGTCTGCCTCTTGCCAGCCTTCTTCCCTCTTGTTTAAAACAAAGTGGCCTAGTTGGTTTTTTACCTTCAGCTGTGCTTTCTTGCCTTTGCTTGAGAAGTTCTTCACATCAGCATTCCCAAACTGCCTGAAGTATTCAAGGGCAAACAACCTCATAGGGACATATTTGGGCAGTCTGTATGGGGCAACTCACAACCATATATTCTAATAACAGTGTAGTTTTGGTAAAAATACCAATCCCCAATGCTGTATACCTTGGACAATTAAAGGATCCTCTGCATCTCATCGGTTAGTCTTGGAGGAGGTGAGCTCAGGAACAGAGACATGGCTGGGTGGATGAAAAGGTCTATGAACTCACAGTAAGTGTATGGAGAATAGGCTCTGCAGTGAAAAATTGAGGTCCAGTACACTACTGACCTTGGATTTCC
>APFE030281924.1:15655-60932 GCA_000404065.3 Pinus taeda
TTCCCTTTCAATCGTATATATGTATTCGATGATATAACAGTGAATGCAGTAATTTGTGTTTATCGCTTCATTGTGACTATTCATATGAAGTAATCTTTGAATGATTGAATGTCTCTTATTTATTTTACAGAGTCATCTACATGCCTGTTAGATAGATAAAGATTATTTAATGCTGCATTCCGAATGAATAAGTTGTTCCCGGGATTAGTATTAGTTTCCCTATTTCTGTCAATAGAATAAGCTTGTCACCTATCACTTAAGCAAACTATTCATCACCCATCCATCCCTTTTATTTTATTATCGGGAAACAGGTCCCGTTATCTCCAGTCGGAGCCACCATCCCAAACGGAAAAGGAGTTGTACTAAGGTCCGGACCGGGTGGTCATCCCCCAATGTTGTGGCAGCGATTTTCGGGCCATCAACACTTGTGCAAGAATTATTTGAGAGAGAAAGCTAAAATTGGTGTAAGGATAAGAAATACTCTTACAAAAGTTATTGAATCAGCTACTAGAGGTGTCAATAGAGAAAAAATATGAAATTTGTTAGAGGGTTTCACGACTGATCTTCTAAACAATCTTTCTTCTCAATAGATGATTTAAAAATTAAGAAAAATAAATAAGGGAAAGAGTCAGTTTTATCTATTTTCTATACTAAACGTCGAAAAAACATGCATTAAGAGAACACCCTCTAGATAATATTCAAGTTTGTTTGATTTAGGTTGAAATACATAAAACTGAGGAATGTCCTACATTACCTAAAATAAAATAAACTTACGAAAGAAAATGTAGGAATACAAAATCAATTTACAACATTACACCCGGGATACCTTGGCAACCACATTGAGTAGGTATGAAGGCTCATATTATAGTCCTGCTAAAACACATAGAATGCCCCAATGCCATGGAAGGAATGGACTCAACATCAAGTTCAAAATCAACCCTATCAATAGGGTTAGAGAGGATTTGCTTATGGAAATGTGCCTACCCACCCTTATAAACCAGCATAACAATTTCAATAATTTCAACCCCCATATCGACAGTAAATGTATCAACAAGCTCAACCTCCATATCAACAATGGCCATATTAATAGTACCAACATATGCCACAAGAATATCCACCCCTTCCTCAACAACCACAATTAACGCAACCCCTACAGTTACATCTTCCACTTAATCAACCACCCCCACAACGTACTCAACTTCCTTCCCATCCAATTACAAATCCAATTAAGGCTGAAAAATCTGTTATAATACTGAATTTGAAACATTTCCAACTTATCTCATTATTCTTGTGAAATTGTAGGAATTTTCTGTGCAATTACAAGACACTCCTATAACATTGCAATAATTTTCTGAGCAATTGGAAGAAAATCCTATTCAATTGTCGGAAATTAATCTATGTTCTGGGAAGGTTGTAAATCCAAAATCAACCATAATAATTGGGGAAGAAAAGGAGGAAACTCCTTATTATTCCAAAAAAAACAAAACATAAATAAAACAAATTGTTCTTTTAAAATAATAACCCAATCTTCTAGGACAACCCCTTGTCTTGAAAGATTGATTCCCTAAAAACAAGAAATACCAAAATTAATTATTGAATTTAATATTCTCAATATGTAAAAAAATGTTTCTATTGAAATTCCCTTACTTCATGCAATAAAGGAAATATCAATCTATATCAAAACCATAAGGGAATTATGTACTAATAAAACTAGAAGAAGGAAACAATATCCATCAACAATACAAGTCATAGGGAGATTGACTAACCTGATGACTATTAAAGTCATGCAGAAAAGTATTTTGACCTTGGGATACTTATTGTAACAATTTCAATCAATTTTTTTTTCTATTCCCAACATTCTAATTGATTAAGGTTCCATCATAAATGTAATGACCAAGGAAACTGTGAAAAGGTTACAAATTGGCAGCCTTCGACCAACCCCCACAATTTTAGTATTGGATGATAGGTTAAAGATCAAACCCGAGGGAATTATAGAAGACATTATCACTTCTCATGACTCTTGGGCTTATCTAGTAGACTTTATGTTCCTTTGGCCTACATCCACTTTAGGTGGACATCATTTAATTTTGGGTAGACCTTGGTTGGCTATTATTGATGCGTTCATTAGCTGCCATTTTGGAAACATGACAATAAAAAATGGTAATGAAATAAAAAATATTACATTATACCCCCTACTAAAAAATATATATGAATTAAATAAAGTTTAATGGTTATATCACAATGATATAGATGGTGAAATGATTCAACCTCTATTAAGCATTAAAGAATCTTTCAATCTTAAAGAAAATATGGACAAAAAACAAATTAATCATTTCATTTATTAGCCTGTTTTTCCACAGCAGTTTATGGGGCATGCATTAGTAAGTTCTGCCACAACACAAAACTCTGAATAAGATTTGTTGAAAGCTGATTTATTTTTTTTATTCTAAGTTATCTCTCACACAAGCTTTATTGAGTTTTGAAATTTTCACTTCATTCTCTTTTAGGATGATATTTTCAGGAAACGTGTATAGTGGATAGTTTAACATTTGCCTACTTATTAGTATTTTGTGTACATTATATATCACATTCCTTCAATAAAATCATTAAACTTTCTCCTCGAAAAACTTGAATATTAATTCTGAATTAGATGATTTCCTCCAAGAACAACTAATTATAGTTTTACAAGAATATTCCAAACATTTTACTTGGGATTATATTTATATGTAAGGAATACACTTTGACACATGTACAAATCACATATAATACAAGATAATGTTAAATTTGTTAGACAACCAGAGAGAAGAATGACGCTTTCCTTCATAGACATACAAAAAAATAACTTCAGACATTGTTAGGTGTATATTTTATCTACCATATATCTAATAGCCATTGGGTATCACCCTTGGTTATTGTTTTGAAAAATAATGGTAAATGGAGGGTACATATAAACTACAAGGAACTTAATAAATATACTTTAAAGACCATTTCCCTTTACCTTTCATAGATCAATTCATGGATGAATTAGCTGGAATGAAGTACTTTTCTTTCCTCGATGGTTTCAATGACTATAATTAGATAAGAATAGCTCTAGAAGACTAAGATAAAACAACCTTTACTTTCCCATGGGGGAATTATGCTTATAAAGTGTTATTCTTTGGAAATTAATGCGCCTACCACATTTTAAAAGGCAGCTTTGGATATTTTTTCTGATTTGATCCATGATTATGTAGAAGTGTAAAAGTATGCTTTAGAAGCCTTAGATAACCTAAATAAAGTTTTAAAAATATGTCGATGTTTTTTAATGTTTAATGAAGGAATTGTTCCTGGACATCAAGTATATTTTTGGGTATTAAGGTTAATCCAACTAACATTTAAGTGATTTTCAACTTACCGACTCCATATCCTCAAAAGGACGTGACAATATTTTTAGGACATGTGGGGTATTATAGGAACTTGAATTTTTTTTCAAAAATTACCTCACCTTTATTGAAAATTCTTGCAAAGAATGTTGAATTTCATTGGGATAATGATCTCCAAGTTACTTTTATATACTTAAAGAAAAATTTTCTACAACTTCTGTAATAAGAGGACTTAATTGGAGCTTACCGTTTCACATATCTACAAACGCTCCAGATTCAGCCATAGTAGAAATTTTAGGACAAAGAGAACAAAAAACAACATATGCTATTTACTTTATGTTAAGTTTAGGTATGTTCTATGCTAGAGAAATTTATTTCAATTTCGTTTCCATATTAGCAATCACATTAGCATAAAGTAAATTGTAGATAGAACATAAATATAAATTGCAGAAGACAAGCCAAGACAAGAGGACACAAGATGTGGCACTAGCCAGGGACGAACCCCACAAAGTCGGGAAACCCTTGATGAATTCTTCTTTTATGTTCTTCAAATTTCAACAGAGAAAGTGAGAGAGATAGTACATTTACAATAGAAGTCAATCACTTTGACTTTTGATATCGGCATGAGATCAGTTGAAGACATATTGCTCCAATTGATTCTCTAAGGTGACTCGTTCACCTATCATAGTGTTGCATCTCATATCTTTGTTGCACATTACCATGTGACACCTTGTTGTACTATCACATGTGTTGAACCTTGATGACTGAGCTGCTCTCATCTTCATGCTGCTCATCATGTTGCATCTTCCATGGTCTTATTCATCATCAAGTTGCCCATGCTCATGATCTCATTCATCATTATGCTACCCATGCTCATATCATCATGCATCATTATGCTGCCCATGATCATATCATCATGCTACTTATTATGTTGTGCATGATCTCATACAGCATGCTACCCATACTCATATCATCATGCATGATTATGCTACCCATGCTCATATCATCATGCTACTTATTATGCTGCCCATGATCTCATAGATCATGTTGCCTTCCTTCAGAGACAGATGCTACGGCTGTTTCGGTAGATCCTGGTAGTTTTGGCTATTCTGGTAGTTTCAGATTTTCCGACAGTTCCGACAGTTCCAACATTTTCGGCTTTCCTGGCTTTTTCATCTTTTCCGACATTTCTGGCTTTTCTAGTATTTTCGGCTTTTTCGGCGTTTCCAGATTTTCCGGCAATTCCGACTTTTCTGGCATTTCTGGCTTTTCTGGTAGTTCCAAATTTTCTATATTTTTCGATAGTTTCGGCAGTTCCGCAGTTCTGGATTTTCCAGCTTTTTCGGTAGTTCTAGCTTTTTTGTCTTTTCTGGCTATTCCAGCTTTTCTAGTAGTTCCAGCGTTTCTGGCTATTCCAGCTTTTCTAGTAGTTCCAGCGTTTCTGGCTATTCCAGCTTTTCTAGTAGTTCCAGCTTTTCTGGCTTTTTCGGCTTTTCCTTAGGATCTATCCTCCTACTAAAATCCAAAGACAAGTAGAGAAAGAGATTCAAGTGTGGTAGAAATGACTTGAAGTCCTCTTCTATTTATACTAAAACATAGAGGTTGAATAAACATGATTTTTGGCTTCTGAGCCTACATAAGTTGCTGGTCGACTTAACAATTTGTCCATAACATAAATAAATTCATAACTTCATAAATACTTATCGGAATCAGATAATATTTAGATCAATCCCACACCTCTCAATGAGAGGGATCCAATAAAAATATTAGTTTCCATAAATAATATGACCCACATGGAGTTTGGCCCTAGTTGCCAACTTTAACACTCCCTCTCAACTAGGGAGAACTCCATCTGCTGATCCATATGTCCAACTATATTATCTCTGCCATCAGTGCCCTGCACTACTCAGCTCAGCTCTGCTCATCTCTGCTAGCTCTACTCATCTCTTCTCAACTCTGCTAGCTCTACTCTGCTCTACTCTGCTCTACTCAGTTCTGTTGGCTTTGCCGGCTCTGCTTAGCTCTGTTGGCTCTGCTCTACTCTGCTCAGCTCTGTTGGCTCTGCTCTTCTCAACTTAGCTCTGCAAAATCATGAAGAAGAAGAATTGATTGAAAATATATCGTACCATTCTCCACCAACCCAAAGTCAGTCTCAAAGTGAATACCACTGGTCCCAGACTAGTCCTCAACTGACCCGAAGTCAGTGTCATAGTAGGTACAACTACCACTGGTCCTAGACTAGTACTCTACTAACTCGAATTCAGTCTCAGAGTATGTACCACTGGTCCTAGACTAGTCCTCAACCGACCCGAAGTCAATTTCATAGTGGGTACAACTCCTACCACTGGTCCCAAACCAGTATCATTTATCCCAGATCAATGAAGGTCATCCTAGCATAGGGAGTACGGTAGATACAACAATGCATCCATCGGTACTACTATGGTCCCTATCCTCATTTCCCTGCTCATTGATCATATAAGAGTTACTTCCCATGAGTCCCAAACTACATGGGTAGGATGCCTCGACAGGAGAACTTAATCAATCTTGTCCTTACAGGATAACTAATCATCCTGCTACACAATCTCCATGGAGAACACATCATCCAGGCCTCATAGGAGAACTAATCATCCTACTACACAATTGTCATGGAGAACGCATCATCCAAATCTCACAGGAGAACTAATCATCCTGCTACACAATCGTCATGGAGAACACATCATCCAAACCTCTCAGGAGAATTAATCATCCTACTACACAATCGTCATGGAGAAAACATCATCCAGACCTCACAGGAGTTATTAATCATCTTGCTACATAATCATCATGGAGAACACATTATCCAGACCTCACAAGAGAATTATTCATCCTGCTACATAGGAGATCAAATCATCCTGTCCCACAATAATGTGAATCATCTTTTCCCATAAGAGAGTGAAATCATCTTGTTCACAGGAGAGCGAATCATCTTTTCCACGAGAGAGCGAATCATCCTATCCCACAAGAGAGAGAATCATCTTGTCCCACAAGAGAGAAAATCATCTTGTCCATAGGAGAGTGAATCATCCTATCCCAATGCACACCACCAGGGGAGGGTGAGTCACCCTGTGGTCGTATGTTTCTCCAGTAAGAACCGCAAGACCCCCAGAGCTCCTAGAGCTCAATGTATGCAACATGCAAGACCTTTTTACAAGGATCTCTCGACAACTCCAAGTCGTTCTGGAAAATCACAAATTTGATCTTTCCCTAGGGCTCTGACAAAGTGTAGCGACCTGTACATCATCTCAGTGTGATGGAGCCTCCTTTCTCATCGACTTACCATATCCCAAATAAGGTAGTATCTGATGTCTATCTAGTGGAGTAATCATTGAATATGGGATTCCACAATAATCAAATCCCGCCTCTCCTTGTCACAGAGAATCACAGTGGTATTCATCATGTGTACTCACTAAAGAGTTTCCACAACTAGGCAATTTCATACGAGGTCATACTCGTAGTTATGTATCCGATCTCGGCGGTACTTATAACAACTGATTTCTACTTCCTACTTATCCATGATATCGAAGCAGAATCCAAAGAGAACCAACACTAAGAAGTGCTCTAGTGATCCTCCATACTGCCTGCCTAGTCAGCATTCGAATAATCATGCAGTTTTCATATTTTCGGCAATGTATCTTAATCCATGAGAGATTGTGCCCCGAAGATATCTCAGAGGATTCTTGGCACCAATCTAGTGAGACTCAACCAAATATGATCTCACCATGCTAACTGCAAAACATATGTCCGGAGTTCACCAAGAACATCAACGTGATTGAGTTTATGAAACTCAGAGGCATTTCCCAAATCTGGTTCAACATCACTACTATATAACTTTTGAAAGTTAATATCCTCGAGGTAGTCACAAGCTTGTAGTTTATGATTCCACATTCAGAATCCAACTCCCTCTTACTTTTGCAAATGAGAGGGTCAGCACCTGTCAGAAATAGGTCATCTTTATGAGGTGCCAGTATGAGAGGTATATCATCCACAACGTTCAAGTAATGGTTTGGATTGGTTTCACTCCAAGTGAATCTCAGTTTCATCAAACAGCTATCAATCCTCTCATACTACGCCCGGGGTGTTTTGCTTCAAGCCATAGAGGGTTTTCTTCCACCTGAATACTTGCGATTCCTGTTCATGAATCTCAAACGCCATGGGTTGTTCCAAACCTGTGGACCTGCTACATGAGGGGAATGGTCCCCTTGTAAGATTTTCCTTCAGTACATCTCAGACATGTACCTTCATGCTCTTTTTGAATTCAGGCATCTCAGTCACCATTTGACTCACAGACCTTCGGTGCTGAGTCAATGGACATGGTCCCTAGTGGACTTGATACAACCCTGAACTCTAAAACATCTTTGAAAAATCTATTTTCAAAAACGTACCTTTCCATTGATTAGTGCCACCCTGAAACCTTAAACTTCCATTTCCAAGATGGATACCAGGTTCTTGTTGCGATCAGGTACATAAAAGAGATTCTGGGGTTCCTTACCTTCTTTGAAGAGTCAACCATTTCCTTGATGACCTGCATTACTTGTCATTACTATGATCATTGAAGATTTCCCTAGAATGATTGTTATATTCATCAAGAGATGTGTCTCTGCTATTCGGACACTCCTTTGCATGATGGCCAAACTTATTGCAACCAAGGCATCTACCTTTCCTTCCACCCTTAGATCTGAACTTTCGAATGAAGTGATTCTCCGTTGTGTCATTTTGATAATATTCTCTACTTCCACTTCACCCTTAGCAAACTTAGAAGAGAGATGTGGAACTCATTGATCCTTTTATCGTGTCCCTATTGTCTTTAGTGATTTCTCTTTCACTCTTGCTTGGGCCTTGACTTCACCTTAGCTCTGACACCATGTTAAGTTTAGGTATGTTCTATGCTAAAGCAATTTATTTCAATTTCTTTTCCATATTAGCAATCACATTAGCATAAAGTAAATTGCAGATAGAACATAAATATAAATCACAGAAGTCAAGCCAAGAGAAGAGGACACAAGATGTGGTACTAGCTAGGGACAAACACCACAATGTGGGGAAACCCTTGATGAATTCTTCTTTTATGTTCTTCAAAGTTCAACAGAGAAAGTGAGAGAGATAGTACATTTACAATAGAAGTCAATCACTTTGACTTTTGATATCGGCATGAGATTAGTTGAAGACATATTGCTTCAACTGATTCTCTAAGGTCACTCATTCACCTATAATAGTACTACATCCCATCTATTTGTTGCACATTACCGTGTGACACCTTGCTATACTATCACATGTGTTGAACCTTGATGACTGAGCTGCTCTCATCTTCATGTTGCTCATCATGATGCATCTTCCATGGTCTTATTCATCATCAAGTTGCCCATGCTCATGATCTCATTCATCATTATGCTGCCCATGCTCATATCGTCATGTATCATTATGTTGCCCATGCTCATACCATCATGCTGCTTATTATGCTGCCCATGATCTCATACATCATGTTGCCCATACTCATATCATCATGCATCATTATGCTGCCCATGCTCATATCATCATGATGCTTATTATGCTGCCCATGATCTCATACATCATGTTACCTTCCTTCGGAAACAAATGCTCCAGCTGTTTCGGTAGTTCCCAGTAGTTTTGGCTTTTCCGGCAGTTCCAGCTTTTCTGGCAATTTCAACAGTTACGACATTTCCGGCTTTTCTAGCTTTTTTTTAGCTTTTTTAGCTTTTCTAGATTTTCCGTATTTCTGGATTTTCTGGCGTTTCCTGCTTTTCTGGTAGTTTCGACTTTTCTAGCAGTTCCAACTTTTCCGAAGTTCCGACTTTTCTGGCTTTTCCGACTTTTCCGGTAGTTCCAGCTTTTCTAGCAGTTCCGGCTTTTTCAGTAGTTTTGGCTTTTGTAGCTTTTCTGGATTTTCTAGAACTTCTAGCTCTTCCGACTTTTCCATCTATCCCAGCTTTTCTGGCAGTTCTAGCTTTTCTAACTTTTCCAGCTTTTCCGATAGTTTCAGCTTTTCTGGATTTTCTATTTTTTCCGGCTTTTCCTTAGGATCTCTCCCCCTACTAAAACCCAAAGACAAGTAGAGAGAGGAAGAGATCCAAGTGTGTGTAGAAATGACTTGAAGTCCTCTTCTATTTATAAAAAAACGTAGAGGTTGAATAGACATGACTGTTGGGCTTCTAAGCCTACATAAGTTGTTGGTCGACTTAACAATTTTTCCATAACATAAATAAATTCATAACTTCATATATGCTTATCAGAATCAGATGATATTTAAATCAATCCTACACCTCTCAATGAGAGGGATCCAATACAAATATCACCTTCCATAAATAATATGACCCACATGGAGTTTGGTCCTAGTTGCCAATTTTAACACTTTATCAACAAAAACTTGACTCCGACTGAACTTAATTATATTGTTACAAAGAAGGAATTTTTGGCAGTCATTTACACAGTTTATAAATTTTGTCATTACATTACAAGATATGAAGTCTTTGTGCATACTAACCATTCTTCCTTTTGATACTTAACGAATAAACCAATAACAAATGGAAAAATAACAAGATGGCTTCTACTATTGAAATAATTTAATATCATTTCATTGTGTTAGATAGGCCTTGGAGAGAAAATAAAGTAGCATATTTACTTTCTTGTATCAACAATCCCAGTGAGATGTTTCTTGTAATAGTTTGTTTTCCAAATGATTTTTTTTTTTCAATTTCTATTATATCTCCTTGGTTTTCTTACATTGCTAATTATTTTTCTTCAGGAAAAATTCTATCACATTTTTCATCTGCAGAAAATAAAAATGTGATAAGATAGAGATCTAAATACTATAAGATTCAAGGAGACCTTTTCTATGCTAGAATAGACATGGTTATTCGAAGATGTGTTAGATATCCTAGAAGAATATCAGAATGCATCATGTGGTGGATATTTTTTAGATAAGAGGATATGCTATAAAATCCTCCAACTAGGATACTATATGCCAAGTAACTTTAAATATGCCAATAAGTAGGCTAGGAGCTACGACAATTGTAAAATAATGGGTCATCCAATTGCTACTGATGATATGCCTCTTCATCTACAAATTCTTTTGGAACCATTTGAGAAGTGGGCCTTAGATTTTGTGGGACCCATTAATCCAACATCAAGGTAGAAGGGGTATATATCATTTTTCCTGTAATATGTGACAAAATGGGCAGAGGAAAAGGCTTTAACAAGAGCTACTTACCAATTAGTAGTATATTTTATATTTGAAGACATTTATGTTCATTTTGGGGTACGTAGAGAGATAAGTATTGATATGGGAGCTCAATTTGCATCCAATTTAGTTGAGCCGATTGTGAAGTAGTACAAAATTAAACACAGGAAGTCAACTCCATATCATCCAGAGGCCAATTGCTAACTAGAATCTACAAATAAGGATTTGGAAGGAATTTTGACAAAAGTTGTTTGGATGCACCAAACAAATTGGGAAAAAAGACTTCCTGATGCCTTATGGGAATAAGAAACTACATGGAAAATAACCATTGGCCATAACTGATATGAATTAGTACAAGGAAAATAGGTACTTTTTTCCCATTTAATTTAAGATAAAAGCATTCAAGATTGAAACAAAATTGGGATTGGACCTATCAGAAGCTAAACAATAAAGAATTATATAGTTAATTGAGTTATATGAGATGTGGTTGGATTCTTTACAAAACACCACTATTATATAACAACAAAGAACCAAATGGCACAACAATTTGATAATGGCATTATGGAAGTGAAAACAATTGATGGTTTAGATATCACATTTGTAGTCAATGGACATAGATTAACTTCATATCATCAACCAATATCAAAAGATGATTTTGTTTCCAATTTACTTCAACAAGTAAGGTGGATATTGCAGACAAAGGGAATCATCCTATTGACATTGTTCCAAAAAAAAAAACCAAAAAAATAGAAAAGAAATAAAATAGAAAAATCAAATGCAAAAGTAAAATATATTAATGTTTAGTTGTGAAAACTACTTTTGCACAACTAAACATGAAATATGCATGAAAATCAGGGAACCGTCTATGAGAAGTTCAAAATAAGAAATGAAAAAATTCCTGCAATTACAAAAAATCATAGCAAAATTTCCTGTAATCATAGGAATTTTTGAGATATATGTATGGTTTTTTTCATTCAGTCTAGAATTGTTATTTTCAATAAACGAAATCACTCTCATTAGTGATTATGTCAAAGAAGAAAAAGTATTTGTATCATCAACAAAAGTTTGTTGTCAACATCAACATAGGAAGACATTTTCCATTTCTTGTAAGTTGGAAATTAGATTCTTGCGATAAACAAAATTCCAGTAGAGATGGTTAGCTCAATGAGGGTCAAGTTCAATATAAATAAATTAAACAAAGATCAAGTTCAACATGAAATATCCATTTCTTTTTTCTAGATCACGATTTTATGACTCTTTGAAGGTCACAACAATCAATGATCATCTTCATTAGTATTTTTAAAAACATATACAAGGTAATGTTTTTAATTGTAACTATTTATTAAAATTAAGAAATTTTGAAAATTTTGACTTAGTTGAAAATCTAAATGCCATATATATCCAAAACTTTGTCTTTTATGATCATCATAGTGCTATTACATGTTGTCTTTTCCATGAAATTATTGTTTTTGAATGGTTAAAAAGAAGTTGATTTAACCATTCAAAACAATCATTACACATTACAATGAGTTATCATCACACATTACAATGAGCTATCATTATGCATTACAACTAGCTTATTCTGTTTTTATATTATCATCTAAAAAAAAATTCTATTCTAGTTATTCAAAATTGAATTTCGTGCACAATACCTGATTTTTATTATAGAATTTAAAGCTCTGAAGCCATCCATTCTATTCCCATATCAAAATTTCAAAAGTGGAAACCAAGTTTTTACTGGACAATCAACATGGTTTACACAAGAGTAGTGTGAAGTGAACCACAAGGTGTTACCATTTTGGACGAATACCCTAAGTGCCAAATTTTACTTTATAAAGCAAGGTTATTGTAGTTCTTTGAGCGATTCTAGGGAGATAATGTGGAGGTTACTAAAGCTTTCAAAGAAAGCTTTAATGGAGAATTTTCACGAGTTGGAGACCTCACAATTTCAGTGTCAGAGGATATGTTGGCCAAATTTATAAGGTTAGAACATATAGCAGAAAGATGGTTTAAGAGTAAAAGGATAAAGATTAGGGTATGGAAAATGCTTTTAAATTGGTCAAGGTAGAACCTAGATTGGTTAAATGGATTTCCCAAGAGATGACTTAAAGGCTCATGGAGAGACATGGTATATTTCCTTAAAAAATATCTCACCTTTGAAGGAAGGTACACCATCTTCTTTTTGTATCATGTATATTTTCTCGAGCATTTAAATGATGAAACTAGAAGAATCAATTTTCCATTTTTCTCGTGCAAAAGTTTGTTAAAGATGGCTACCATGGTACAAAGAGATCGTTCCAACAAACAAATTTTTCTTTACCATGATGGATTAATAAAGTTAATCATTTTAGATGAACTAGGAAGATTGAACCAAACATGGGAGGAGTTTGAGCATATAAATGGATTTGAAATTGAAGTGCCAACAATTGAAAACCCTCATAATTAAGAAGGTTCTAATAATGAAAGAAATAGTGATAAGGAGCATACACCTGAAATGCAATAAAACACTAGGCATACTCCCAAATTGCAAGAAAACCTTGATCTTGAAAATAATTTCTCCAATTCATGAGAAATGTGAACAAAGTGAGGAAGAAGTTCTAGAAAACAAGAATTGTGATGGAAGGAAGGGTTAGAGTCTTCTGTAGAGGTTGTTGGTTTGAAACTTTCAAGCAAAAAAAGGGAATTCAATTCCAAGGTTATATCAACAACCAATAATAGAATGACTAAAATAATAAAAGAAGTTTATGAGGAATGTTTCAAACCCATAGAGTTAAGAGAGCCACATAAAAAAATCAAGACTTAGAGTTCAACAATATACTAGGAGACTAGTGAAGGGTTTAATTCTAAACAACATCAACAATTTTTAAGAGAAGATGAAACCTTTGAAAATTTGTACATACATGGAGAAAGGTGGCATGAGGAAAAATAAATAGAACCTAGGGATCGAATATAAACACTCTGACTACTCGACTAGAGAAATAGGATAAGAAGATAAACAAATGGCTAAATATCTATGCAACCTTTTTGTAGTTAGTCACAACCGTGAAGTCAATAATGATTCAATGCAAGGTGTTAGTTCAGAAATTCCTGTAATCACTTAGAAAAATTAATAGAATTGCCTCCCACATAAATAATTCAAATATCAGGGCTTGAGGATCAATATTTGGAGTAAAAAAAGATCAAGGAAGATTATCCGACACCGCATCAAATTCTTATTATCTATCTTAGATATTATATTTTCCTAATATGTTGAATTGGACCCCATTTTTGGGAAAATTCGGTTATGAATTTATAGCTTTTGTATAAAGAGATTGAGTTAGGAAGAATAGAATTTAACCGCTCATTCTTACTTATTATTTTGAACAAACATTGTTATTTGTACTAAGGTTTTTAGCATGTGTTAATATAAAAGGCCTTATTTGGAACATGGTGTGATATATTTTTCCAACTTCTTAGTCTCTTGTATAACAACATGTTCCAGTAGGTACTAAGGTCCCCTAGTATGTGTTGTTTAATAATTTTTAATTATTCTAACAAGGTTACTTGTGCTTAGACTTTTTTTGTTAATCATTCTTAACAATTAGCATGAAAGCTGTGAATACTCTATTTTTCCTATAATTTCCTATACATGAGTGTTTTAGTGACAAAGTGTAATTCAATGAGTGAGATCAAGTTAGAATTGTTCTTTGTAATTGCTATTGCGGTTTAGAAGTCATCTTTAGTCGTTGGATTAGCTAGAATTAAGTTAATTTGAGTGATAACTGGAATATTGGATTGAAAAGAATTTGAATTTCAATTTAACATTTGCAATTGTTTGGAGTGCATTTTCTTTGTACCCTTAGAACATTGGTTTTCACATTAAGATTTTTCATTAGACTTTATAGACCACTTTCACTAAATGAAGTATGTTTTCCAGAAAAACATATAGTGTGATCATGTGATGTATTTATTTGGATATCTAGTTTTACCATAATAAGGTCAATAGCTAGATTCTAAACTATTGAAAATAGTCTTAAGTCCAGATCATTTTTGGGAATCACCTATCTTAAATTGAATTTTACCTTGCATAAAAACTGATAAGTAACTAGTTTACACACATAGTTTCTTCACCTCATAAGATTACCTATCGTGGATTGACAAATAAGTGTTAAGGCATTTGTCCCACTATATGAATTGATAGCCCATATAAAATATCCAAGGGAAAACGTGGATAATACATAAAACAAGTTTTAAAAGAGACTTTACAATATAAGCATGGACCACTCTATTACAAAAATGTTGAATATAAATAAAATTTTCATTCCAGACTTTGGATGCTTCTAATTTTAACCCATAAAAAATTGAACCAATGTATTGAATACCTTTGCTTTCCCATTTATTAATGGATGGAATGTGGTAGGTCTCTTCAACTTGGTATCCATATTCTACTAAAGTGTAGTCCAAACCAAGAAATATGGTATCCCTATCTAAGATGATGCACCTTATTATTCTGAAGTGCATCGAAGGATATCTAAAAAACATATTTGTTTATTCTTGTCCTTTAGTGGTCTCTTTACAAGGCATGAGAATGTGTATCATATTGAACCTATCAACTACCACAAATAGATAGTTGTGCCCCTTCCTAGTTCTTGGAAAACTACCCACACAATCCATGGAGATGGTATCCCAAGTTATAATGTGTTCGTGTAAGGGAGGGTGTAAACCTTGCTTTATATTATTATTCTTGTTGGGACAACAAAGTATGAATCCTTTAATAACCTATATAAAATTTATTGGTTTATAGGTTAATAATTCAGATTTTCTACATCCTTATAGGTGTGAGCTTTTCCAATAAGCTACCAATAATTCTCCTTTAGGAGCACAAATATTTTTTAGCATGTAGAACAACCCATTTTACAGATGAGTTTATGCCTTATCATCACCTTCTTTTACATGAATTTGACCCTATAGTTGTGTTGACCAATATTTGTTATCAATTGTATCTTACCTTTGTTACTCCATACTATTACCAATTTTCTTCCTTTTTACACACTTAATCAATTTTATATAATGCAATCTATCAAAGAATTTTCTATCATGTCATTCCCTACATTACCCACAACCTAAAAAACCTGCTATACTTAGTCATTTGTATGTATGTGGGTTTCATAATCTCTCTTTCCTTCAAATGGTCTCGCACTTCCATCTCACATTCTACAATTTGGATCTGTATTTGTGTAGCCTACAAATCACACCCATTTCTTGTACTTAGCCATTTTCACATAAATGTGGGTTGCAGGAAGCCTTGTTCTCACTAACTCTCCCACATGACTTACCCTTGCATAATATTTTCATGCACAAGTATCTCTTGCATGACTCTTTCCTACATGAATCCTTAGTCATTTCGACACTTAATATTTCCTTTTCCATGTCAATGTGGAAGGCACTCCTTGACAATGTCCTATATTCACATCTCGCATCTTGCATCACACATTATGTATTATTGATTCCTGCTACCTTTTTTAGGATGTATTAAATCATTAAGGCAAACACATGCTTCACATGAGTGAAGATCCCTTTAGTAATATATGAGGCACATTTTTCACTGAGATATGGCTATTTTTAAATCAAAGTAATACATGTTATTTGTGGAGCACCTCCATTGCAAATATTCACACAATGAAGTTAATAAGATAATTAACATTACAAAAGCTTTCAATTAACCACATTCTAAATCTTTCATCCATTCAACATTGTTAATAATTATTAAACAAATATGTTGAATAGAACAACAAAGGCCTTTTGTAGACGTAAATTGAACACACTTGGGTGACAAGATTGTCATTTCTAGGCGTTTGTGGCCTAACAAAGGTATGCAAAGCTTAACCCATAAGAGAAGAATAGTAACAAGGCATGGACTTTAGACATTGTACACATTGGGTAAATGCCTAAAGTATTTGATTTTTCAGATTAATTTTCCTGCATGTGTTGATCAATTTGACAATAGAAAATGAAATATACAACTTGTAGAAACTATCAAGACCCTCGCTATACTAATTCCAAATTTATTAAAAAAAGATGCTTTGTATTCCTAAATCTAATCTAATTTTAAGGATATTAAAGGTTGACACCTTCCTCATGAAATAGAATGGAGGAAACGGTCTTCTCAATAAGTTCTTGAAAAATACCTATCAAAGAGCTAGTTAACGCTATCAGAATTGAGGTATGTACATTGGATAGTCCTTACAAGTTTTCCTAGTTATTTGGAAGGATTCTTGGTCAAGAATTCATTAACTTTGTTTATAATACTTTATTTATGTTTGGTGCATGAGGGAGATTATTTTTCCTCGAAAAAAAAAAAACAAACAAACAAACAAACAAACAAACAAAAACAAGAAAAACCATAATTTTTATTAAGGGTATATTTTTTTTACATTTTGTGGACACACATATATAATTATAAGATACAAGATGGAGAAAATGAGCAAGAAAACCTAAAAAGGGTTCATGTAATGTCCAATAACCATAGAGCATGAGCCAAGAAAAAACAACAAAAGAGAAAATAAGATTAAGGTTGACAACCAATGATGACCTTTTCTTTCTTGCTCTTCCTTTTTTGCACTTTCTGCCAACCATTGGAATTTGGTTCTACGAGAACCAAATATAGTTCTTGTCCCACATGTGGGACATATTTTTTTGAATTCGAGCTCTTAGTGACGTGAGCTCTTTATGTGCCCTCTATTCCATTAAATGTCTAAGAGACCATAACAACCCTGGGTTAAAAGTTCATGTAATAAAGTTAATAAAGGAAAAATAAGACCAAGGTCATGGGACACTTATTACAAGATGAATGTTGGGTTAAATATCCTAGTGGGCATCACTTGTGTATTATGGCTAGGGGGAAACTAGCAAGTAAAAAATACATTATTGATATTTTATTTATGAAAATAGTGGAAAATAGGAGAAAATGGAGGTGAAAGGTTACAGGTTGCATGTGAGGAGGAAATTGAAGGAAAAATGAAGAAATTAGAGGCATCAATAATAAAAATACATCAGAGCATTAGTTTGGGGCCTTTTGGTAGTTCAGTTTTGGAATTATTCTAAGAGAGGAGAAGGAAAGTAAGGAAAGAAAAGGAAGGATAAGGAAAGCAAAGGAAACAGGGATCAAGTAACGAAAGGTTGTATCATGTGTGTATTTGGTTTCTTTGTTGTCACTGACATGGGTTTTACCGAGTTATGAAAATGGATTTTAGCTTTGCCTTGCCATTTCTAGATAACCATGGTGTGATGGGATCCTTTCTTGGTTGAGCTTTGGATTGCCAAAAGGTTTTGGATCCAAGTGAGGTGGTATCAAGAAAATTCCTGAGGGCCTAGGAATTCCTTGACTAGTAATGGTGGGATACATGGTAAAGCCTAGGAGTGGAGATAGGAAAATTCCTCAAGGTATTGGTGAAGCAATTTCGAGGCATATAAGCTCGGTTTGGTTTTGTGATCTCAGGACTGGTTTAGGTGAGATCATAGTATGGTGAGCGTGGAGGTGGTTTAACCTCTAGATTCCCTTATTTTTTTATGGATTGGTTTATCCCATGAGATCCCACATTCATGCTTGGAATATGGCACAGTGTGATTGGATGAAATAAATATTTGGTTCAACCAATCTTTAGTCGGGTGGTATGTGGAAGTCCCATAACTTGTTGGATTTTGCATATGGTTAATAAGAGCTAAGTTCCTCTTGTTTTGATGAGTAATTATACTTGTTATTATGTGGCTTTAATTGATGTTCTATCATTGTTATCTATCTAGTTATATGGTTGTTATAAGCATGGTTATATGACCATTCTAAGTATGACTCTTATCACATTTCATTTATTGAATGCATTATTAATGAATGCATGACCTAATTGGTGTTATGAAAACTATTATGAGAAGGCATTAGTCCTTCTTGTTAAACCTCATATAATTTTAAGATCCATATGTTAAGATATGCATTCATGACATGTAGGTTGCATTTTACTGTGTGTTTGACAAAATGTTTATCCTAGTTGGGAGGGTTTAGTTCAATCCCTTGTTCAAGTTTTTGGTTTAGAAGTTTTGTTTCCATGTTATTTATCATTTATAGAAGTTTTACCAGGTTTTGGACAGAGTCTTGAGTCTTAGCCTTGAAAACGTGGCCCAAAATTCGGGGTTGTTGGCACAAAATTGATTAGAAAAGTCCATAGTCATTGGGAAACAGGCTTATGGGAGAGACTAAAGGCTTACAATCACTTGGAGGCCCTGTCAAGGGAGTGAATAAGGCTTTAGGTCAATGAAAAAGAGAGTTAGCTTAGGGGTTGGGCAACTGGAGGGGTTGGGTAGTTCCTGGAGGGCTTGTAACACCTTAGGGAAGTCAATAAGGTCTTAAGTTGTTGACTCCATTTCCCTAAGGTCATATAGGAGGTTGAGTCTTATCATAGTGACCCTCAGCCTATGTTTACCCTTGAAAAACTAGTGAAAGTGGGTAAATGTGGGAGGAGGCGGTTACAGGGTGGTATCAGAGAAGGTTGCACTATCTTTGGGTAAAATATGATGTTGTCAACGCTATGGTTGTCATGCATGGGGTCATGGTATACAATTGGTATGGTCATGCATGATGTTTTTATATTGATAAGATTATGACTATATATGTATCATGCTAATGTGGACTGATTTTGTAGATGAGATAAGCCTCCCATGAACTTCATGAGGTATGGTTTTGATTTTGGTATCTATTTGGTTTTCCTGACATGGCCTACTTGCAGGAAGAAGAGAATCAGATATAATGAGGAAAATGGTAGACTACAGTTCTCATGACTCTCCCGACAGATTATATGGGCAGTAAGGAAATGAGTATTCTCTTTGTATATTAGATACATTGAGGAGTTTGAGGGCAGAGATAATAAATTGTAAAGAAAACCATGACAAGTTGGTTGAGGATTAGGAAAGACTTGCAAGGGCTGATGAAAGGCAGGCATAAGTCAATGCAGTGATTCTTTAGAGCTTGTCATATTTACAAAAATAAGGATGGTTGAAGATCAATCAAGAGTAGGAAGAGAAAACTAATGGAGCCTATGGTAGAAAGTCTCGGCCCGGATACACGTTGTATAAAGGGGATATAGTCAGAGGTAGTAGATCATTGGATACACCTGACAGGAGGACTGGTATGTATGAGCATCGTTCTAGTTGCACACCCATGAGAATTTATCATCATCATTTTCGTCATCATCCTTATAGAATAAGTGAGTACTTACGTGAGGATTTCAAGAAAGTCAAGCCTCCTAAATTTGATGGAGAGATGAAGAAGTCAAAAGATGTAGATACATGATTGCTTGGGATGAAGAAATTATTCAAATTGCATAAATATTCAGAGAACATGAATGCCAAAATAGCCACCTTCTGCCTTACAGGGAAAGCAACCATTTGGTGGGAATATGTGAATAATTTCAAGGGAATTCAGGAAGAAAAGTTGGTTTGGGATGACTTTGAGAGTCTCGACTCTCTTCAAGAAAAAGTACCTATCAGAGAGGTACTATGATGATAGATCTAAGGAATTTTATGAGCTACAGATGTGTTCTATGACATATGATGAGTATACTAGCAAGATCCTAGATCTATTGAGGTATGTGCCTTACGAAAAGGATGAGAAGGCTAAGATTCAGAGATTAATTAGTGGGTTTCCAATAGAATATAGAGATCAGATTGAGTTTTATCAGCCTAGATCACTAGAGGAAGCCATCCAGAAGTTGAAGCATTGTTGTGAACAGTCAAAGCATAAATCTAAGCCTAAGCGTGATTTGAAGGGAAATGAGAAAGTTAAAGGGAAGTGGCCATCAAAGCGGGGAAGACCTACGGATGCAAGTGAGAAAGAAAATGTTGCTCCTTACAAGAATTTCCATGTAGCTGAGAAGGGATATGGGTCACAACCTAGAGAGAAAAAAGAAAATGTGATGATAGGGAACCATTACAATGTTGGATATGTTGTAAATATCACTAAAAGAAGGATTTTCCTTTGTACTAGGGTGGCATGCCTTAGATATATGGCACTAAAGAAGCACAAATAGTTGGGGATGTTGGTCATAACATTCCTCGGATTTATGCAGTTGGCAGATAAAAAATAGGTAAATCACCAGACATCCATTATTGAGATGGAAGGTAAGCCCTATGGTCGATTTATTTCTATTTTGATTGATCCTGGATCTAATTATATTTATGTCAATATTGACCTAGTGGATAGTGTGGCTTGAGAAAATAAGTGCATGTGGAGTCTTGGTTGGTGCAGTTGGCTACAAGTACTAAGAAGAGTGTTCATGATTGGGTAATATCTTGTGCATTTGAGCTTAGTGGTATCCCTAAAACAACACATTAGAATGTACTACCATTGAGATCATATAGTATGCTTTTGGGTATGGATTGGTTGTACCTTCACAAGACCAAAGTAGATTGTTATGACAAGGCCATCGAGTGCCTGGATGATAATGGGGAAAAGAGAATCTTGTAGGAAAAGAAGAAGCCTACATCAATTAGGATGGGAACAACGATGTACGCTAAGCATAGTTGCAAGAAGAGATGTGTAATGGTGTAGCTCATATTTCTAGTGATAAGGGTAAGGATGTTGAGGATGAAGAAATATTCAAGAGGTACCATATTTTGTAGTTTTAGGATGTGTTTCCAACAGAGGTTCCAGAGTTGCCTCCCCACAGGGAAGTGGATTTTTTTATTGAGTTGGTACCAGGAGCAACACCAACAGCAAAAGCACCTGATAGGATGACCACTCCATAGTTAGAAGAGTTAAATTTGCAGCTAAAGGAAAATGATTGATAAGGGATATATTAGGCCAAGTGTATCACCTTGGGGTGCACCAATATTATTCATGAAGAAGAAGGATGGTATCCTTAGATTTTGCATTGATTAAATGCAGCTGAACAAGGTGACGATTAAGAACAAATACCCATTTCCAAGGATTGACAACTTGTTTGATCAATTGGAGGGAGTAGAAGTGTTCGCAGAGATTGATTCGAGATCAGGTTATCATCAGGTACACATCAAAGAAGAGGACATCTACAAGGTTGATATCAAGACCAGGTATGGGAATTATGAGTTTGTTGTGGTTCCTTTTACACTAATTCCTCAGCTAATTTTATGTTCTTGATGAATAGTATATTGTGCCCTTATCTAGACAAGTTTTTGATTGTGTTCATTGATGACATATTGATATATGTTAAGAATGATGAAGAACATGTCGAACATTTAGCAACAATGTTGAGATTACTAAGAGAGAATAAATTTTATGACAAGATCAGTAAGTGCATTTTCTTTCAGACAAGGGTACATTACTTGGAACATTTTGTTTCCAAGGAAGGCATAGACATGGATCTAGAAAATATTAGAGCTATCATGGAGTGGGAAGCTCCTAGAAATGTGGATGAAGTCAAATAATTCATGGGGTTAGCAGGTTACTATAGGAGGTTCATAAGGAAATTCTCCCGCTTTGCATATCCTATTAAAACATTGCAAAGAAAAGGTAAGAAATTTGAATGGACAAAGGAATGTGCAGCCAGTTTTGAGTGACAAATGATAAAGTACTAAAGATTGCAGATATGGATAAAGAGTTTTTGGTGTGTACAAATGATTGCAAAAGAGCACTTGGTGGAGTCTTGATGCAAGAGGGACAGGTGGTGTGTTATAAGTCTAGGAAACTGAATGAGAATGAGAAAAACTATGTGACTCATGATCTCGAGTTGGAAGCTATTATTCATTCCTTGAATATGTGGAGGCATTATCTTCTTGCAAGAATATTTATATTGATGAGAAATCACAATGGATTCATATATATGTTTGACCAACCAAATATGGATGGAAGGTATGCTAGGTGGTTGGCCATGATAAGTGAATCTGACTTCTAGATCTGATACATTAAGGGTAACGAGAGCATGGTTGCATATGATCTCAATAGGAGAGTGCAGATGAACAACATTGCGGTGGTGATATCGTATGGGACATATTTACAAGATCATATCTTATAGGTAGGACAATAGGATGAGAAGTATAGGGAGCTTAGACACAGGTTACAACAGGGTACATGTGATTAGGATGAGGACTATAATCTCACGTTAGATGGTTTGGTGAGATTCAAGCACAAGATATATGTGCCAAATGACAATGAGCTCAAGAATCTTATCTTGATGGAGTTTCACGTCAAGCCATATTTAGGTCACCCAGGAAATCAGAAGACATTGACAACAGTGAAGAAGTTCTACTATTGGCCTAATCTGAAGAAGAAAGTGGCAGATTTTGTGGCTAGATGTTTGGACTGTCAACAACTAAAAGTTGAGTGTAAGCATCCAGGTGGGTTGCTTTAGCCTATTAAAATACCATAATGGAAACGGAAGGTCATTTCCATGGATTTCATTACAAGTCTTCCTAGGAAATCAAGGAAACATGCTTCTATCATGGTTATGGTCGATAGGTTGAGCAAGGTAGCTCACTTAATTTTAGTGAAGCCTACTTATTCAACTAGTGAGGTGGCACAAGTCTTCACCAGGGAGATAGTGAGGTTGCATGGTGTTCAGAAGAATATTGTGTCAAACAAGCATACTAATTTCACTTCCAATTTTTGGAAGGAGTTGTTTGCAGGTTTGGAATAGAGTTGGCCTTAAATACAACTTATCATCCAGAAATAGATGGACAGACAAAGAGGGTAAACAAGATTTTGGAGGACATGTTAAGGAAGTATGTCATGCACCGACAAAGGAGATGGGAGGAGTACCTTCCATTGGTCAAGTTTTCTTAAAACAATGGTTATCAGGAGTCACCGAGGATGAGTCCATTTGAGGCACTATATGGGAAAAGCTATAATACTCCCACCAGTTGGAGTGATCCAGTGAACATGGTACTTATTTGACCAGATATGTTGGCAGAAATGGAATATGAAATGTGGGTTATAAAGAAGCATATAAAGGTAGCACAAGACATACAAAAGAGTTATGCAAACCATCATAGGGAATTTAAGGAGTTTCAGGTTGGGAATCATGTGTATTTGCGCATCATTCCCAAGAAGAGCTCCTTGAGGATTGGATCATGTGTCAAGTTGTCACCATGGTATTTCATGTCTTTTGAGATCCTTGAGAGGATTGGAACAGTGGCCCACAGACTTGCACTACCTCCAATAGCGAAAATCCATAATGTTTTCCATGTTTCATTGCTTAAAATATATGTAAAGGATATTTATCATGTTATTGATTGGTCTGAATTCTAGGTGGAACTAGAAGGATAATTCTAGCCCGAACCTCAGTGCATATTGTAGCAGAAACAACTCATGCTCCGGAATAGAGAAATCGAGCAAGTTAAACTGCAGTAGAAGCTCTTTGGGCCCGATGAAGCTACATGGGAGATGGCTAATCAGAGGCGAGCTATGTATCCTTCATTGTTTGTCGGTGGAGGCAAATGAGCTTTTGGTATTTGTACATATTTATGTATGGTTTTTATTGTAAATACCATAATGAGATGTGTTATAAAGCTCCAATAAGCGGTATGGTTGCAGGTTGGTTTTTCTTTTGAGCAGGTTGTTCATTGTAAATACTACAATGAGCTGGATTATAAAGCTCGATGGGTAGTATGTTTTTCTTTTCAACAGTTTTGTTGGTTCTAAGTGTCATAGAAAACTAAGGATGGTGTTCCCCTAAGGGAGAGGGGTCTATAACAACCCCAGGCTAAAAGTTCATGTAATTAAGTTAATAAATTCTATTCTCTAAACTGCCACCCTTTTGGTCTATTGGGTTGGCTCTTATTCTTCAAATTCTTCTTTGCCCATGGGCATGAGTTCTGTAAATGACCTATTTGAAAACATATGCAACAACCAAATGTTGTGTTCTCATAATCGAGAACTTGTGACCAATGTAATTTATTATGTTTCAAATTAATATGATCTAGGAGCCCTTTGCTAAGATCAATCTCCACACATATTCTAGCATATTTGAAGATACCATTGTCTATTCTTTTTAGATCAATTTTTTTGTATTTCCCAAATGTGTTTCCTATATCTTTAGGAAATTTGTGATGCCAAAAAGGAAGGGGGAGGTTTTGAAGCCTCACTCAAATCGACATGGTGGAGACCACCATAATGTTAGCATCAAACTCAAGGAACCATAGTGTGATAAGTAGCCCTGGCCTACCCAAAATCAAGGCCCTTCATTTAGAGCATAATCCAAAATCCAAATCCTTTTGTATTTCAAATTAGACTATGAAGAAAGCCTTCGAGAAAAAATATATGTCACAATTTAGAGTCCATATCATAAAATATACTAAATTAAAGCTTCAGGTTTAGGCTAGAAGCTACTAAATCTGGAAATAACTACTTTTGATTAAAGAACAAATAAAATACAAGTTACCTCAAGGAGATAAAATTATCTGGAAAGAGATTTCTCCAATTTTTCTATAATATAGAGGCCGAGATATTTTGGTGTTGAATTTTCAGGGCGAAGTACTTCCCTTGAGATGCATATTTGAAAGATATAGATGAATCATTGGCAACCCTAGTTCCACTAGTGCCCCCATGTAGCCTGAAGTTATAAATGATTGTTGAATTTTTTTCAATACTATAATATTAGAGTTGCAGGGGATCTTATAGAACCTTACCTACAAATTGTAGGCCCTGGGAAAATGAAGGTAGGCCCCATCTTCCATGAATCAAAAATCTGAGGGAAGAAATAGTAAATGTTTCTCAAACCCAAAACATTGATATATTCCTGCTAGTGTTTTTAATGAAAAATGAAAAAATGGCTTCAGATGATTATTTGAAAGTGGGTATTAAACCTTATATTGAAGCAATGAGAGATGAGCCCCATTATGGGGGCCCTATAGAGGGTGCACAATAACAGAGCCACCCCCTTCTTAGCTACATTCGATATAGAGAATATAGGAAAAACTAAGGAAAAGGGGACAGGGGCCGATAAAAATCCCACTAAAAAAACTTGACTTGAACAAAATCGTCACACAACATTATTAATAGATGAGGAAATATACAATGTAGGAAGACATAGTGGGTATGACACTGACTCCAGTAGATGATACTAACAGCTAGTTTGCTTACAAGGTTCCTTTGAGGTCAATCAAATCACTAAGCCATTAATAGAAGCATCCTCATAGCATCCCCTACATTAAACATCGATGATTGGTACAAGAATCCACTCACAGGAAAGTCATGAATCTGTTCTCTACCCCATTGTATGAGCATCTAGATTGAAACAAAGTTGTGAGCCTCGATGATGTCATGTTGAGAGTCAATAACCTGTGAAACCATAGCTTCCATCACGTCACCTCAATGAACCATCTACAGTTCAAGTTACAATGATTATTGTAATATCAATAAAAATATATTGAAATTAGTTCTCTCACATGGTGTTGCATGAGGAAGTTGTGTTTCATTGGACCCATGTAATTTCTACAAAAATTTCATATCAACTTGGAAATTTCACTCAAATAAAAAGGTTTTATTCATGTATGTTATTTCCTACTATAATATTTTTAAAGGCCTGCGAAGGTTGCAATGTTTCAAATTTGATTATGAATCGATACAGTTATGGTACCCCTTGCTCTAGAAGAGTAAAGAATAATTTCACTTTTTTCCAATACAAAATTTATTTGTTTCAAAATGTAGGAGAATGTTTATTGGTCCTTAGACTAGTAGGTTCTCCCCTAAAGATCTAGCTCTTTTGCAAAGGAAGGGATTTTTCTAAATAAAAGAATATTTTTTTATATATTTACCTATTCATATTTGAAGGAAATCGTATAATGATTCAAATATATGTTTCTGACATGTTCTTTTTAGTAGAAGTGTGTCAATAATAGAAGTATTGACTGCATTTCTTTAACGAAAAAATAATGAAGCAATTTATAACTCTGCTTATCAGGCTTGAAAATTTAGTGTGAAGAGTGTTTCTAATATTGATGGATATGCTACTTACTGAGAGAGTTTCAAATTAGATGAGTTAGAAGCGGTGAAGTATTTCAACCCTAGAACTATTTTTCATGCTCATCTCAATTCTACTAGATATGGTGTTTCCTTTCAAGTAAGGAAAGTTGAAGGTGGAGGGGCCAAGCAAGTTTTACCTCAAACCCCTCAAATGTTTCATGAATATCTCAATTCTCTACATAATACTAATAAACCATATAGAAAAACTAGACACTTTGTTGCAAGTGTTGGCTCTACTCTACAGTAGTCTCAAAATAACACCTCTACATTTAGGATCCAATCTCAGAGAAAAGAGTCGAGGAAAAATGGTAGCAATGGTGCTAGAGAAGAGTTTGATGGGAATCACCCCAAATTTAATTTGGATAAGACTCATATTGCTAGATTTAGTTCAAAAATAAAAAGGAGCAACACACAATGGAACACACATGACACACCCAAGGATGTTAACATTTAGGTAATGGAAATAATGATCTTGATGAAGCACTAGAGGATACCATAGTGGGCTGAAAAGCAAGCATTGTAAACCCAACCTATTTTGAAGAGTTGTCTAAAAAAGAGTCTATCTAATTTGAAATAGATTCAATAGCACTAGATAATGTATTTTAGAACAAAATCTCTAAGAAGATACAATTTAAAAACATGAATTTTAAAAATTATTAGGTTCTTAATAAGATGAATTTAGAGATAGGAAACAAATGGGAAACACATTAGCTTATTCAATTTCGAAGTAGCAAACGAAAAATTTAATATTGAAGAAAAGAACAATGGAATTGGAAATGGTATTATTACCAAGGAAATTATTTGCTAAACCAATATCCACTATCAGGCCAACTCAATTTTCATAAGACATCTTGAAAATTAGTTCAAGAATTAGGGTGACATAAATTCTTCTAGTTCAAGTTCAACAATATATAGCCAAATATAAATAAAATAATTGTTGCAATATTAGAAGTGTGGGAAGAATACATGGCTTTGACCAATTTATTTGTTAAAAATAATTCTACCGAAAGATTTTTCTTAATTCATTATGGATCACAGAAGCCTGAATACAAAAAACAAATCTCATTGAATACTTGGAAAAGGACTTGGAAAATGATAAAATGTTCTATAAATAGGCCTTAATATTTTATAATGAAGGTGTCAAATATGAATGAAGTTCATATAAAAGAAAAAAAAAAATTTTGTCTGAAGGAAGAATTAAGGAATTAAAGACTTGTTGGAAAGAGAGAATTAAAATGCTCCTAGAATTAATTTCCAGGGAAGAATTTGAAGAGGAGCCTTCATGAAAGAGCCATAACTAGTACAACTATGATCCAAATGATTTTAATTACCTTATTTTATATTCCATGGGTGAGGAGCTAGGAAATGTCAAAGAGGCTCTTAATGGTGAAGAATGCCCTCATTGGAAGAAATTCATGTAGGAAGAGATGAAGGTTTGGAATAGAACTATATTTTCAATTTGTTGAATTTTCTTAAAAGAAGGAAAGCAATTAGTTTAAAATGGGTGTAGAAGGAGAATATAATATAGATGGTTCTATGGATTGATATAATGATATAAGGCTTGTTTGTTAGGAAATGGATACACTCAAGTAGAAGGTGTTGATTATGAGGATACCTTTTGTCTAGTGTCCAAATTACCTCTAATATGTTGTTATTAAATTAGTAGTTTCTTATGATTTGGAAGTTGAGCAAACTGTCATGAAGGCAACATTTTTTCTTGTTGATCTTAAAGAATAAATATTTATGAAACAACTTGAAGGATTTGTGGTACAAGGGAGAGAATACATGACACACTAGTTAAATAGATCACTATATGTCTTGAAGCAAACCCTAAGACAATTGTATCGAAGGTTTGAAAAATATGTTGTGGGACAAAAAAATTGTTGATAGGGATAAATTAACCAACAATAATAAAGAGGTTCTCTTTGGTAGGAGGTCCTCGTAAGACCTCGCACGTTTGGGATAAGAGACCCATCATAATTTTGGACTAGTAACCATTCATGGCTTTCAGGAATGTTGTGATATTTGGATAATCATCATAGCAGTGGAATGCATTTTCTAAACTAAAACTATCTAATGCACTAAGATGTAAAAGACTAAGCCAGCTAGAAATTGAAGATAGAGAAGAAGTAGGAAGTGATGAGCTAGTAAACATACAACTACATAGTCAAAGAAACGATTAACTAAAATCCAAGGAAACAAGGGATGTCTAACTTATTAGAAAAGCTCTAGAATAGTCAGTATGCTAATCTAATAAGTTCTCATAGAATGAAAGATACATAACTAAAACAATAATAATTTAAGGAACACCATCTATTTCACAAATAGTCCGTAATCTGGTAGTATGTATCTCACAAAGAACATATACATGAAATGTTTAAGAGTAGTTAGAAACAAGGACAAGTTACATGCAAGGATACATTTCCAACAATGGATTTCAATGCTTCATAAGATTAAGTAAATGAATGTATAATTTCAACCCTCCTAGGTCTATTTTATAGGTATATCAAAGAAAAAAAATACATCTACAACAAAGTTAAAAAGATGGGAACCTAATATTTATAAGCTCCATCAGTAATTTCCCCTTATGACTCTTCGACTTCTTGTATGGTCAATTATAACTCTTCGACTTCTCTTATATTTAAAAAAAAATAAATTCTTAAAACATCTCAACAACGAGGTTGACAACTATTATGACTTCATTGGGTCTACAAGCGAGATCTTTAGGATCTCCTGAAGATATGCCACCCATATTTGATAGTAAGATGAGATCATCAAGACCCTCTTAGGAAACAAGCTCTCTGTAGTGACATGGTATTCTATTGTTTTATGATAGATTAATAGGACATCCTTCCTTAATGAAACCATAAATGAAATTTGCACTATATGCTACTTAGTAGGGTCCATCAGATGTTGTTCGAGATTGTCTTTAGTGAGTTTAGTATTGAAGACACTAAAGGAAAATTCTTTTTCATTTAGTATCTCATCTATTTCCTTGTTCACTTCCTCATCTAGTCAAGCCTATCCTTGATTTCCAATTGATGAAAACTAACTCATCTTGATGTTTCTTTTTTCTAAGGATTAATGTTGTTCATATTGGGCCATTGACTGAGCTATGTCCCTTTCCTGTTTTTATTGAGTCTTAAGAGATAGGTTGATTGCTATATAGTCATAAAGTAATTCTCATGCATTAACTCTAGAAACTTTAGCTGAGGCTTGAGGATATTCTCTTGGCCACTATTCTAGTTGAGTGACAACATTTAATATGCCTTGTAGATAGGTGCCTCTTTGTTTAGATAGCTCCCAAAGGGGTAGTAGTTAGGTTGGGATCTTCTATAAAATCTACAAGAAATGGTATACTTGTAAAGCCAAGGACATATATTATTCATGCACCTATGAGGCACATGCCTTATAGTTTTTTACCTTGATGCTCTCCTATTTTATTGTCCTAGTTCCCTCCTTCAACAATATGATATTTTGTTCCAACTCAGCCACTTGTGCATCTTTCCTTTTCATCCTTTATAGGATAAATCTCACATTCCTCTCAATGGCCTAAGATAATTTTGTTTCCACCAAGGCCATGGTGATATGATACTTCCTTGTGTTGGGTACAACAAGCCTCTCAATGGTAATTTTCACCAGTGACAGGTGTGGTGCAACATAAATTTTCGTTGTGTTCTCCACAATTATGTTGAGGATTGATTAAACTTAAACTTGTTCGGTTCAACCAAATTCTTTATCTTTGCTAGTTCAATACTCATGTATATCATTGGAAGATGGTTTCCTATGAATTTTTTGACTACCAATGGTGTTGGATCAATCACCATTGTAGCTAAATTTGGATGAGGTTCTATCTCTTACTTTGTTAGCTAAGCTTGGAGAGCCTCTCCCTTGATTTGGATTTTACTTCATCATGTAATCTCTTCTATTCTTCTTGTACCTACTTTCTCTTTTCTTTTTATTCTACCTACTTCTTGTTTTCTTCCTTAACTTTTCTTATTTCTTCTGATTTCCTTCTCAACTCTCCTTCTTTCTTCATTTCTTCCTCCTTCTCTTTGATTACCAGCTCCTGAGCTGCTTTGGAAACCTCCTATGTTGTTCAGGTTTCTCTTATTCCTATCTTAGTTTCTCTTTTTGTTCCCTCTTACATGATATCTCTCAAGCTACTTGCATTTGAGCCAATTTTTCTATTTGCTTCTAATTCTTTTATGCTTTTGTAGTGATAGGGGTATAATTGATCCTTCAAATAACTGCTACAAATTTCATGGAATTCCTTTTTTGCTCTTCCTCTACCTAGAACTTTGATTGATATTCCATATGAACTTTTAGGACCTACAATTATCCTTCCCCATGGATCTAGGATCATACCTTTGAAATGTTAGATCTAAAAAATGGAATAGTGTTAGAGCATTAGAATATTCGTTAGCTCTTTTTATATCCTTTATTTCATAAGATCCCATGTAGAAAGGCATGTTAGGCTAGGGGTAATTATTCCTTGAGACAGGTCAACTTAACCTATGTAGACCTTATAGGTTATTTCTTGAAATAATACTATCTTAGTTATGAAACTAGGCAGTTGATAAGGAGGTTTCATTGCTCTAAAAATTTTGATGTAAGTATCCTCCTGATTGATAAACTAGTCACCTGCTAAGGGCACTACTTGTCTAGTTATTTATGAAATGGAGGGGGAAACTTAACTGAACAACATTCCATATAAAAGAATTAGGAAGACATATCATATTTATGCATACATTGATACATAGATATCCTCCAAGAGGATTTGAAATAAATGTAAAGAGGTCCTTCATGAATGGTCCAGTTCCATTCATGACTTGGAAAGCCATATTAGTACAAATGATGTTTAGAATATATGAAACCATGAAGAAATGAGGTTGTTAGCCTTGATGCATATCTATCTATTCCTGCTCAATATTGTCTCTCAAAGAGACTACTAAGATATCTACCTGGTTAAAAATATTTCCCTCAACTGCAACGACATACATGAGTGGGACCTAGCCCTTGGGAAAGGTTTCAACATTTGATATAACATACTACCTACATATAACATAAATTTCCAATTGAAAGGGAGTCTTTACCATGTTGACAAGATACTCTTTGTTTACCCTCATTCTGAATGTCCCTTTGCTGGTCCACCACTTCTTGAGTAGTTCCTTGGGAAAAACTTTAAGCTAGTTAGCCAATATGTCTAGGCATACTTCCTACCTAGGCAACGAGTAATACATATTGAATTTAGAAGGATAGAAGGAAGTAATAGGTTTCCATGGATATCTTTGATCATGGCTTCATCAGGTTTTGTATGTTGAATTAACTACTCCATAACTTCTGCATAGGGAAACACAACTAAGTGGGGAGCCAGGATCTCTTGGAAGCTTTATACACATTAGTATCTGGATAATCCAAAGGAGGATTTTCTCTATAAAATAATTTGTATACCTCCAACCATGTGTATATGTGTACTTGTCAATAGATTAGGGTGTATCTAGAACTCAAGGCTAGAGGAGTTGTTGGGATTTGCACCATTGAGAGGATTTGGTCATTGGATCCTTTTCGACCCATTCATTGGATGTGAACATGGTTTTCTTAAAAAAATCAAAAAAGAAAAAAACACCCATTATAGATATTATCTTAAAAACATAATGTACATAACTAAGGATTTTGGGTTTCAGGGCCAACTAAGTTTGAGTGAAAAAGTAGGTTTCATCGATGAGGATAAAATAATATTTTCATGTTCACAATCTTGTTCAGGATGTATGAGTATCTCCCTATTGAGAAAACTAGTGAGATATATGGAAACAAACTACTGCTTGTGGAGAGAAGAAACTTTGTTATGTTCTTATATTTGAGAAATAAATATTTCACCAAAGTTCTAAGCAAAAATGTAACATGCTTGGTTAAAAATCCATATAAAAATATATAAGACCACGGTCATGGGACACGTCTTCCAAGATGAATGGTGGGAAAAACATCCTAGTGGGTGTTAATTTCAGTTATTATGGCTAAATTAAATTAGCAAAGGCAATGGAAAAAGCTTTGGAAAAGAAAATTCACATTTTTGGCACTTTTATTTATGAAAATGATGGAAATTAGGAGAAAATGGAGGTGAAAGATAATAGGTTTCATGTGAGGAGGAAAATGAAGGAAAATCATGGAAATTGAAGAAAATAGGGACCTCATTGATAAAAAGACTTTTGAGGATTAGTGGGCAAGCTTTTGCTCAAGCTTGGTCAGTGTAACTTTTCATCAGTTTGGTTTTGGAGCTCTCTTTCTATTCTCTCTCTCATACTCTTGGACACTTAGAGTTTTCTTGGAGCATTCTTGGAGAGTGTGGAATACGTGTATGCTTGGAGCAAGAAGGAAAAGGAAGAACATGAAATAACAATAGGACACTGATAGAAACAATTACAATGTGTTTTTCTTATAGGTACCAAGTTATGTGTATGTTTTCCTCACTAGTTTTTCCGTGCATGGCATATGCATGTGGTTTATTGGTCATGATATGTCATTGGCATGGAGGATTTCCTAGACTCATAGTGGATTTTCCTAGCCTTGTGATTTCCGGGATAGCCATGGTGTTGTGGGTTCATTTTTTTTTTTCTAGTTAGTTCCCATGTTTCCTTTAGCTTGGGTTGAGTTATTATTTCTTAGAAGCCTTGGCTGGAAAAACACTCTCGAAGACCTATAACAACTTGGTTTGAGTTACTAGTCCTGGAAGCCTTGGTTGGAAAAACACTCTGGAAGCCCTTGGTGGGTTGAGTTACTAGTCCTAGAAGCACTGGTTGGACAAACTCTCTGGAAGCTCGACGATAACTATAGGTTGAGTTACTAATCCTGGAAGCTTTGGTTGGAACAAACACTCTGGAGCCTTGGAAGGATTGGGTAGAGACCAATCTAGTGATGGTTTGTGATATCCGACTATGAGTTAGAATCATTGTTTGATGGGTTGAGGTGGTTTGGCCTCTAGAAGCCATGGTTCAGTTTTCATGGATTGTTCCATGAGATCCCACATTCATGCTTGGAATATGTCATGGGGGTGACTGGATGAAGAGAGATTTGGTTCAACCATGTTGAAGGTCGGGTGGTTTGTGGAAGTCCCAAACCTAGTTGGCCTTTGCATCATTAATATTAGCTTATTTTTCTTTGTTAATTCATGAGTATTATACTTGTTTATATGTGGATTATATGGTTGTTGTTTCCTTGGTATTTCTGTTGTTATTATGTTGGTTATGAACATATATTATGACAATGGCTATGTATGGATCTCATCATGTTTTTACTTGTAAATGAATGAAAAATATATCTATGGCCTAATAGATAAAATTTCAGCTAATGTGTTGGGGCATCAAAGCTTCTTAGTGATTCTCAGATAAATATGAGACCCCTATGCTCAATTTTTCTATTAAGACCCATAGATTTCATGTTTGTGACATGTTTGACGAAATTCCTGTCATGGCTAGTAGGGGTCTAATCTAGTCCTTGTTGAGGTTTTTGTAAATGTATATTTGTTCCACTATGAAATTTCATTTTTGAAGGTGTCATTAAGTTCTGGGTAGTGACCTAGGTTCTGGGCCTAAAAAAGTGGCACAAATCCTAGAGTCGCAGGGAAAACACTAGGGAAAAATTCCCCAGATGATTGCTTGCCCTTGTTATGGGAGTGTATGGAGCCTCCTAGACACACTCGTGCCCATATCAAGGGAGAATCCATGGGTTTGATGCATTACAAATTTGTTTGGTCTCAATGTTTGGTTACCTGAGTGGTTGGGATGGCTCTTGGGAGTTTTGTTGCTGATGTGGAAGGTTTGTGTGATGTGTTCTATCGGTTCCACTTCCTTAACTAAAACATAGGGAGTAAAATCATATCATAGTATCTTCTCGACACATATTTACCCCGGTTTGTCGATTACTTGGGTAGATGTGGGAGGAAGGTGTTACAAAAAAACTAGACTACAAGCCGAAAAACAACTTAAGATCAAAAATCATAGATATCCCAATAAGGAAAACCATACATAGCTTGAGAAAATTAATAGCTAGAAGATGTTGAATGTTTATGCTCAATCTATTGGGCATTTTTTCATGGAAGAATGATACAAAGTGAAAAATGTATTTGTTGGCTAGCTTGGGCATAGTTCTAGGTCAAGTTGAGCATGATTTAGGTTGTAGAGGTTCAAATGGTATTTATATCCTTATGATACTGTTGTTGAGGTCGAGTTGAGCAGTTTTTCTCTCTTTAAAGAGTTGTACAATTCGTATAGTGCACTTTGGGTTACTAGGAGGATAAGGGTTAGAAAATAACATCATAACCTAGCTCAATGATTGATAGAATCCCTATCAAACTTATTCCCTTGTTTGAATACAAAATAAATAAATGATTTATCTAATAAAAAACGACTACTAGGTATATAACTACAGTAAACGACTACTAGGTATATAACTACAGTAACTATGACTGTATAAAGGTAATAACTAGGCTGAATGAGCATAAAAATAACCTCAGTTGAGCTAAGTAGTCAAAACAAGTAATGGCCAAGTAATTCTGAAGTGGAATACCTCGTGATTCAACCTCTAGAATAAGATATCCAATTCATGTGGGTGAAGAGTAGTGGTGTGAGCCTCTTTTAAAAGTTTACTAAAGGGCTATTGATAACTTGAGTGATTGCTTAATTAAACTTGAGTTTTCACTTCTTCTTTTTTTAACTCATAATGATTTAAGAAAAGTCAAGAAAAGGATTTAAGACAAAAAAAAAAAGATATTTAAGTTAAATTTTAATGTGTGCTTGAGCTTTAAAGTAGTTTTGTAATTCTCTGATGGGGCCTATTGGTGCACTATAGTGCCCCTTAAAGGCTTCATGATGTGCTTCAATAGAAAAAAGAGGTAAAAGGTGAGCTTAGGAGAGAGAAAAATGAAACCTTAGCACTCCGCTAAGGGTAATTTGGGCGTTATGCCATAGTTGACATGCTCAATAATGCAATATGAAGGCTCAAAAGAGAGATAAATTTGGCTTGATAGAAAAATTAGGAGGTTATGGCATTATTCTGAGGCTTAGTGGATCACTATGACATTTTCCAAAGGCTTAATTATGTGCTCGAGGGACCTTAAAAATAAAAAAATGGAGATGAATAGGCAAAATAAGGCTTTTTCGAGTTAATAATGTTACCTTGGGGGTTAAAGGAGCACTACAACATTGTTTTGGGGGCTAGGAGAAAGCTACGGTAAGTTTGGAAGGGTCAAGAATTAAATGTAAGATCCAATATAAGCCTATAAGGTCATGCTAGAGGTGACTAGGGTGTTATAGCAGTGGCTTGAAGGTTAAGGAAGAAAGTTATCGACTTAATGAGAATTGTAATGTAAAAACAAGAACTTTAGTAAAAAAAAGCCCCAAAAAACATGAAAAAACAACCTGAAAATGAAAAGTGTTGATGTTGGAACAACATTTTAAAAAAATGGCAGTAAAAACCAATTTTTTTGCGCAAAAAACATGAAAAAACACCCTTCAAACGAAAAGTGTTGATGCTGAAACAACACCTTTTTTTGGGTAAAATTTCAATATGTTTTAGCAATGACGTTAAAGATAAAATATCGTGACTCCAAAAAACCTTAAATTTCCAACAAATTTTAGGCGTGACTTTAAAGATAAAATATCAAGTCTCTGAAAAGCCTTAAAATTCCAACAATTTTCAACCATGCCGTTAAAGATAAAATATCATGACTCTAAAACACCCTAAAATTCTAACTACTTTCAACCATAGCATCAAAGATAAAATATCACGACTCATAAAAACCTTAAAATTTTGATAAATTTTCAACCATGGAATTAAAACCAAATATCATGTCTACAAAAAACCGTAAGTTTTCAACATATTTCAACCATGGCATTATGGACAAATTATACAACTAAAAAAAACTTTAAAAATGAACACTTGAATGAAAAATCATTTTACCAGAGTAATTTTTATTTTAAAGGCTAAATGTATAGCTCTTTTCAAATCTTAACCTAAGACAACTTGTCCCAATGCAACAAAAACTTAAAAATCAACCATAAAAACAAAGTATACCCTTTTAATGGGGCATTAAGATTACAACAATTTTCTTTTAACTATGTTATATTAAATGATAACAATAAATAATATCATGACAACATCACTGTACAATTTAGAAATTCAACTTTAGTTTCTAATATTTTTTACTTTTAATCAAAATATCAGTAAGAGTAGATTGAACAAAACATAAATTATTTCTCAAAGTTATTGTTGCATTGTGGATATTTTAAACAAATGAATTCTTCATAAATAAAACATATAATCCAACAAACATAGAAATGACTCATAACTTCAATTAATATCACGTGGAAGTTAAAATATTTATTTCAAGTTACCATTCAAACATAATTTACATAAAATTTCTTAAAAAATTATTCAAAATCACTCATAGGTTTTGGCACACCACTAGAATCTACATCATCTTCAGATGAATGACTAGATGCAGATGAATATGACCCATATTCTTCTCTTTCATCAACCAGTGCCCCATCTTAGTTAACATGCATGCCCACCATTTCATATTTCAAAAGTCGTCTAGATCTATGACCGAGTTCAACAAGTTCCCATCTTAACATTGTTTCTTGTGGTAGAAACTTCTTCATAATCTATATGGTCCTAATGCGAAGAGTTCATCTCTTTGTTAAATTGAATTCATAAACAAGTATGTCAGCATCCTCCAATTTTAAGAGGTCAGTGTGATGAAAATTTATATTTGTACCTTTATTTTTCTCTTTCTGCCAATTTTTTTATCAACTGCCATCTTTAGCTTGTACACACCATTGAATGGGTGTGTATCTATCACATACCAATGTACTTCAACTGTTGCAACATATTCATTTTTTTAATGACCGTTATAACCTTGGCAACTTGAAATGGATAACCATGTCGATCTCCATCCACTAACACTATGATCATGCAATCCTCCTTAACATTTTGCATAGAACCCGTGTAGACATATTCCATGGCTTCACATTGTGTACATGATCTTCTAGAACCAATATACATTTCTCTTTCCTCTACATGTGAAAAAATAATAATACCTTGATATTATTGTTGTGCAACAATGTTTCTTTCCTCATGATCATTTGGCATATATTATGGCCAAATAAATGGAGTCTTCAAAAGTGTATCTTCATTTCTTGATCTTGAAAGGATGCCACTTTGATTATTGAATAAATATTCCCACCAATTTGAATTAATAACATCGAAGTATATTTTTTTAAGGTGGTTCACAGACATTGAGTGGCCACTACATCCATGGGAAAATCTAGGTAGATCAACCCAAAGGGATCTGCCCTCCAACAAGACTATAAATGTCTAATCCAAAAGGCATCGAGGAGATTTGACCTCATGACCTCTCAATAAGCAAGGTACTTAACAACAATAACTAGAACAACTGAGATATCCCTTGGGGAATTTTTTTTAATGTGGTTCATGGACATTGAGTGGTTGTTACATCCATGAGAAAATCTAGGTAGATCAATCCGAAGGGATCTACCTACCGAACAAACTGTCAAGGCCTAACAGTAAGGGTATTGAGGATATTTGACATTGTGACCTCCCGATAGATGAGGTACTTAGAAATAAGAACTCAAACAACTAAGCTATCCCTTAGGGCTTACAATATCAAAGTGCTCATATGTATCTCTAATAGATTTTTTAATTTCTTCCAGACATTCAGAATAATTTATATCTCTTTTATGCTTTCATGCATTATGGATTTCAACAAATAATTGTAATAAAAATATACTTGATAAAAATATTAGATAATCTGTAATGAAATTAAAAAATTCTAAACCTAACGACAACCCCAATTTTGCACTAGTTGAATACTTATTGCCCCATATAAGTTTTTTCCCATCAATTTTTTTGATACGGAATTGGTGTCAGAAGCTAATGTCATTAACTTGTTCAATGCATTTTTGTTCACCATGTGATCCCAGAATAAACCTTTTCATGTCAATAATTTCTTCCAACATGTGAAACATATACTATGGAATGTATGACTTCTTAATACATTCAATTAATTGTGGAGCTTGGAGATAGGGGAAAAATGGAGGAGGCAAGAGTTTCCTGGAAGTGATAGGATTTGCAGGCGTTCGTGGGAGTTTCCATGGAAGTACGCCAAGGAGGGAGCTCCACTCCCTCCTATAGGCAGGAAATGGCTAATCGAGGGAAGAAACCATTAGAGAATGTCAGAGACCTTCAGGAGAAGGGATAAGGAATATGGAAGAGGAGCGAGAACTAAACAAGTTAAGGGAGAATAACAACAATAAAGAAAATGAGGAAGAAGACAAGGAAAAGCGAGAGAAAAGCAAAGCAAAAAAGGGGCCATGTAAACCCAAAGCTGAGGTCACACCCAGAGTAGTTTTAAATGATCATGCTCTACAAGCGCACACGGACCACATGCATACATATGCTATCATTTGTAAATTCATGGGATTATGGCCCATAGAAAAGGCTCTACAGACATGGATTAAATACAACTGGAAACCAAAATTAAGCATTGACCTACCTCTTAGGTCAAAGGGTTTCTTTACTGTAGTCTTCACAAATAATTAGGACAAAGACAGGGTGTTTGAAGGAGGTCCCTACTTCTATGCAATAGCAGGACTCTACATGCAGCCATGGATGATGAATTTTGTCCCTGAGAGCGGTCTGGGTAAGACTCTACTCACTACCTCTTAACTACTAGCAAACGGAATTGTTATCTACCATAGAAAATAAGTTAGGGCATTTTGTCAAAGCTTTTGAGGCCACCAAAAGGGGAAAGTATACTTCCTTCACACGAATATGTGTGGATATGGATCTCTCTGGAGCTCTACCAGATGAGGTCATCTTGGAAGTTTTTGATGAAGAATGGGTGCAAATAGTAGACTATGAACATATTCCTTTCAGATGTCGGAAATTCCATGAGCATGGGCACCTATTTAGAGACTGCACTCTTAGTAAAATAGAGAACATAAGTAAAATGACCACAATGAAATATACTGAAGGCTTTCAAAAAGTGATTCATAGAGGAAAATGGGGCAAGAGGGGACCAAAGAAACACCAAACAGAAGGGCCATAGACTAATCTAAATGGGTTCCAAGTACTCGAAGGAGAAGAAGAGATAACAAAATTAGATCAGGTAATGGAAGGAAACCCAGTGGAGAAGGAGAAAGAGGAAGACACAGTACAAACACAGGACATTAATAAACAGAAAGAGACTATGTTGAGCGATGCATAACTGGAGATGGACCAAGAAATGACCCAGAGTGAGATAGAAATGGAGGATCATGAACTGCAGGAGATTCTTGACAGGGAATACCTAGATCTAGAAGGGTTATTGAAATAGGGGACCGTGAGTGGGGTAGAAGCATTACCACCAGAAGAGTTCAATAGGGTACAGAAGCTGTTCCTATGGAAAACTCAGGCTAAAGGGCTAGATAGGCAAGAAAAATATGAAAGGCAAGGCAACGAAGGTGTGAAACCTATGAAAATCACACCAGGATTAGCACCCAGGAATCTAGGAAAGAAAAGAGGTAGGAAAAAGTAGAATGAGTTGTTGATGGAGTGTGGAAAGCTAATGATAGATTCAGGTAAGATGAAAGATCTAACCAGTTACTACTTTACGAATATTTAATAATGAAGTTTACATCTTGGAATATCAGAGGTCTAGGTAGTAAAAGAAAACAAAGAATTCTTAGTAACACAATGAAACGAGAAGCTCTGGATATGATCTTTATCTAGGAAACTAAATGTTCAATTCAAAAATAAAAGAAATTCACAAAAAATGGCTCAATAGTTTTGAATTTCTTGAAGTCAAAGTAGATAATACAACAGGGGGCATACTTACTCTTTGGAACCCCCAAAAGATTGGTATAATAGATGCTGAGGCATCTAGAAATTATTTATCAGTGGTTATACAGCCAGTGGGAGACAGGGAGACCTATCTGATCACAAATGTATATGGCCCTCAAAGAATGGATGACAAAATTAGGTTTCTAGATTCTCTTATGGAGCTCAGAGACAGACATGTTGATGTACCATGGATCTTGTGTGGAGACTTCAACATGATTAGATCACTTTCAGAGAAAAAGGGGGTACCAAAACTTTAAGCAAAAACTCTATAGCTTTTCAAACTTTTATAGATAATATGAAGCTTGTGGATACTGACATGAGTAATGGTCTCTTTACTTGGAACAATAAAAGAGGAGGAGAGTCTCAAGTAGCCTCAAAGTTAGACAGATTCATAATATCAGAGGATCTTATGCTCACCAATAAGGAAATGATAGCGAGAATGCTCCCCTTTGGAGGCTCGGACAATTGGCCTCTTCAACTTGAGGTTCAGGGCATTGGTACACCCAAGAACAAACCTTTCAAATTTGAGAATATCTGGCTCACCCACTGTTTAGTCAATTTAGTGTTCCTAAATTGATGTCATTAATTTTCAACCCGGGGCTCGTAAGCTGATGAAGTGAAGGTGTACTATATGTACTTAAGCAACCTCTTAAAGCTTTTTGTCGTTTGGGGTGTTGTTTGTGGTTAATTTATCTTCCTAAGATGGAGTGATGTATTTATAAACATATGAGTGATGGTGTGTGTAAGGTGAATTCTAGATGAGTGAAAGTGTGTGATTAGTGGTTTCTAACTACTTGCTGAAAAGAAAAACTTGAAGGAAATAAATGAATTAAAATGAACTGAAAGCAAAGAACCACTTTCTAATGGCATTAGACACCATTCATGCTGCTGCAAATAAAAGGTAAGAAAATCACTTAAAAGACCAATCATAATGTTTATCTCTTCCTAAATCTCTGCCTCTAACACATAGTACTGTGTAAGACACGATTAGGAAGTAGCTGAAAATAAGTCTAAGAAATGATAAAAATGAGAAAAATCTACTTTAAAGACTAGTTATAATGTTTTGCTCTTTCTAACTCTCTGCCTCTAACACATAGTATTGTGTAAAGCACGATTAGAAAGTAGTTAAAGAGTAGTCTAAAAAGTACCCAAAGTCAGCTGCAAGTTATTAGTATTCTGATCTCAAGAAGATAAACAATTTATAATAAAGAGACCATTCATATGTTAGCAGACAGATTTGAGAAATAAAACTAAAAATCAGCTATGAAAATAAAGTAAAAGGCAGCAACTTTGAATCTGTCAACTGAAACTACCACTAGATATAAAGCAAATACATAACACACAAGCAATCCCGGGTTAAAAACCTGCAAAAGAACAATGCTGATCAGCTTAAAATAAAGGCTGGAAATGAAATAACATGAAGGCAAACTATGTTGTACATATGTCAAGAAAAGGAAATGCTGAATGGAAATAAAGAAATGCTGAACATAAAATACTGTACAAGGCTAACATGAACAGGGGCCCTCCATTCATATAACCCAAAGAAGACTCAAGGTATTGAAAACTTCAGAACAACACTGCTTCTATTACTCCATGTGCAGAAAATCACAGTCAAGAGTGCTAGAACAACACTATTAAAACAAATCTGGAAATGCACTAAAATTATAACAAGTTCATAAAACACAACAATAAAAAGTTATATAAGCGTACACAGACGCAAGTTTTTATAGGCATCTGAAAGATAGCCTAACGCGTACAGCTAAAACTAAAAAATAACTAAATGTCATGCATAATAAAGGTTCAATAACACGTCATAAGCCTGCGTGGATAGCTAGAGGTTCTGGTCATTATGGGAATTGAATCCAGAGTTGGATTATGTCTCCCACAACCTGCGTAATCACGGACACGTCACCGTTTGAACTGACGTGACCCAACAGCTTACGCATCACCGTTAAGCTGCCTTTGTTGACTGTAACTTGACCCTTGTTGACCGGAGGTACAGATGACGTGGACGGTTGAACCAATAGCACAGGAACCTCGAGCACCTTGATTCCTAAGTGCCCATGTGGCTCATTTGGCAAAATGACACGTGGAACCTTGAGATTAACAAAAAGGCTGCGGAATCACCAGATGGCTGCGAAATCAGCAGATGGCTGCGGAGAATGCCTGTAAATATGTCAAAATCTAAACAAAACAGTCACACATTAGCAAAGCTCACTTGATCATGCTTAATGACATCTAATGTAATGATCTGAGTGGTTTTACATTGAAAATGAGGCAAAAGAGAGAGGTAAGTGATGAAAAACAGTAGGTAATAGTGGATGGTGAGGTGTAAGTTAGAGGCTCTACATACCCCCACTACGAGGGCATTGCATGTCCTCATGCAAAACACTGCTTAATCAACCTGCTGTGATGCCTCTGCCAAGACATCTAATCTTCTTCTCTTTCTCCGTGTAGAGATATCAATTCTCGGTCTTTTCATTAGACACCTGAATCTCAAATTAATTAAATCTCTATTTAGCCTCCTGCATCTTTTCCTGAACTTTTTGTTTTCCTTTTGCAACAGACCCATATGAAGCATGGTGTTATCTTGGATCATCTTATCCACTTTAGATTTCTCTTTCAACTTTTCATTTTCTTGTATGATATGGCGATTTAGAACCTCAATCTCAAAAAGTTCCTGTTTTAATGAGTGAATTTGTTGCTCCAAAGGTTGAACATTGCTTGGGCCAGCAGTTGCTTGCTCCAACATCTCCAAATAATTATAAACTTTCTGCTGATCCGGGTCAACCTTAGGTGACTTCTTTGGACTCGATTCATGCTCAAATTCAGATCCATGTTCATGCTCAGGTTCATGCTCAGATTCATGCTCATGTTCATGCTCAGGTTCATGCTCAGATTCATGCTCAGATTCAAGTTGATATTCAAAAGGAATTTCCTCACGTGGAGGAATAGTCTCAACATACTCAGCGTGTGAAGGACTTGGAACAACCTTTTCAGGTGTGCCCAAGTCAATAAAGGATGGCCCTTTGTTCTTTGTGGCCTTCATTTTGCCATTTAATCTACTGCTCCTTCTTACGGTGGTACTGCTCTATTTTTCTTTTTGTACCTTTTCCTTCTGTTTTCCCACCTTTTTGGAAAGGGCAGTTTCATGAAGTTTGGCCATTCTTTGAGCTAAGGGCTAAGTGTCTTCATCACTGGAGTTTGTAGGAGTGAGGAAAGTTTCCTGAGCTATAGCTTTTCCTTTATTTTTCTTTTGCTTCTTACTACTCTCCATTCTCTTTTGAGCAACTTCTTTGGCAAGTTCTGAAAGGGTTTCTGTGATGATTCCTTGGGCTGCTTGGTCAATATCTACAGCAAACTCAAGGTCAATTTCATGTTCAGAATGATGTACATCAGTTTCTTCTTCAATCTGTTCTTGGACAGTTTCCTCTTAAACAACAGTTCCAGGGGTAGCCTCTTTTCTCTTTCTTCTACTCTTTTTAGGCACAGAGGTCTCTCCTGCTTCTTCAAAATGGTTTCTCACAAGAAATCTCTCCCAGGAATCTCTGTTTGCTTTCAATTGTTCCTCAACTAACATCTTAACAAGACCATGATGATAAAGATGTGATTCAATGTTTCCTGGGTTCCTTTGGACAATTGAACACATTTTTCTAAGACTTGAGAGTAGAAAATATGGAAGGTTAATATCTTCTCCTAAGAAATGCATCATGACTTTTGCATGGTAAACATATAAAACTCCAAACCTTCCCTCACAAGTCAAGAATTTTTACACTAATAAAAGTAAATTTGTCCATTCTTCCTTAACATAAGTAACAGGAATCCCTTTTGTAAAGATGCTGGTATCCATACCTGGGTTCTTTAAGATTTGCTTCCACTGTTGACCTTGTACGAATCGGTTTTTAAACCATCTTTCTCCAGTTTGTGGGAGTGACATGGCTTGTGCTATGCTGCTCTCAGTGACTGTAAACTTTAGATCCCCCACCTCCACTTGATTTTCCTTTTCTCTGAAAGACCGTGCAAAGGCCTTCGTAACCTCTTTGTGGTAACCTCTGAACTTCTGGATGCATTGTAGCCAGTTTGCTTTTTGCAACGCTTCTTTAACCTGAGGGTATCCCTCCAGAAATTTTGAACCCTCCGGTTCTGCCCTTAAGAGTTTCCCCATTGGCTCTACGGCTCTGTTCTAAAACACGGCTTCAATAGTGGCTTTAACACAGTAAATTCACGGCTCTGTTCTAGAAAGGAGGTTATACGGCTTCAGCAATAGCCTTAACACAGTAATTTACGGCCTTGACACAGTGGATTACGGCTTTTGACTCTTGATACAGCCGTAACAGACTTTCACTGGTGATCAGTATTGGCAGAGAGGAATAAAACAGAGTATGGTTAATGGTGGTAGCGTAGTGAGCACAGCGTGAACAGCGTGGAAATGAAACAGCGTGAATGGAATGATATGAGCGTAGGAGGGTAGAAACGGCTAGGTTTCTGAGCGTGGGAGGATAGAAACGGCTAGGTTCTTAAGTTTCGGCATAGGTTTACACTTGGCTGCGGGATTATGTCACAGAGAGACGTAGTACAGTAGGCTACGTCACTTAGGTACGAAAGCTTTAATGAAAGAAGCAGCCGCAAGTGAATTTCAAAATCGTGGTAATCAAGGACTGATAGATTTGGGAGATACGTGGATGTATGGTCTTATGATAGGGAAAAACGGTAATCATTACATTTAGTGGCAAGAAACATAACCTAGAAAACTTTGCAAAATGAGATAACCGTAAGTTTAGGATTTAGACCATACCTCAGATCCGCGCTTGGATTGCC
>APFE030281924.1:70344-137044 GCA_000404065.3 Pinus taeda
CCAAAGTCGGCTGCAAGTTATTAGTATTCTGATCTCTAAAAGATAGACAATTTATAATAAAGAGACCATTCATATTTTAGCAGACAGATTTGAGAAATAAAACTAAAATTCAGCTATGAAAATAAAGTAAAGGTAACAACTTTGAATCTGTCAACTGAAACCACCACTAGATATAAAGCAAATACATAACACACAAGCAATCCCGAGTTAAAAACCTGCAAAAGAACAATGCTGATCAACTTAAAATAAAGGCTGGAAATGAAATAACATGAAAGTAATTACGCTGTACATATGTCAAGAAAAGGAAATGCTGAATGGAAATAAGGAAATGCTGAACATAAAATAATATACAAGGCTAACATGAACAGGGGCCCTCCATTCATATAACCCAAAGAAGACTCAAGGTATTGAAAACTTCAGAACAGCACTGCTTCTATTACTCCATGTGCAGAAAATTACAATCAAGAGTGCTAGAACAACACTATTAAAACAGAGTCTTGGAATGCACTAAAATTATAACAAGTTCATAAAAACACAACAATTAAAAAGTTATATAAGCGTACGCAGACGCAAGTTTTTATAGGCATCTGAAAGATATCCTAATGCGTATAGCTAAAACTGAAAAATAACTAACTGTCATGCGTAATTAAGGTTCAATTAACACGTCATAAGCCTGCGTAGATGAGCTGGAGGTTCTGGTCGTTATGGGCATTGAATCCAGAGTTGGATTATGTCCCCCACAACCTGCGTAACACAGAGAAGTCACCGTTTGGACTGACGTGACCCAACAGCTTACGCATCACCGTTAAGCTGCCTTTGTTGACCGTAACTTGACCCTTGTTGACCGGAGGTGTAGATGACGTGGATGGCTGAACCAATAGCACAGGAACCTCGATAGCCTTGATTCCTAAGTGCCCATGTGGCTCATTTGGCAAAATGACACGTGGAACCTTGATATTAACAAAAAGGCTGCGGAATCACCAGATGGCTGCGGAATCACCAGATGGCTGCGAATCGGCAGATGGCTGCGGAATGCCTGTAAATATGTCAAAATCTAAACAAAACAGTCACACATTAGCAAAGCTCACTTGATCATGCTTAATGACATCTAATGTAATGATCTGGGTGGTTTTACATTGAAAATGAGGCAAAAGAGAGAGGTAAGTGATGAAAAACAGTAGGTAATAGTGGATGATGAGGTGTAAGTTAGAGGCTCTACACCCACCCGAACTTCATCAACAACATTTAAAAATAGTGGATAGAGTAACTTCATATACAAGGTACAAGTATGTTCCAGCTTCACAAAATACTAAAGCACATCAAGCTCAGAATTAAAGATTGGAACAAGAATGAATTTGGCAATATTTTTATAGAAAAAAAAGTTGTAGAAGATAAAATGCAAGTACTCAATCAAGCCCTTATCACAGATGGCTTTGATAAAGATAGAAACGACCAAGTCACCAAACACCATCAAGACTGGGAGAAATTATGTAAACAAGAGGAAATATTTTGGAGACAAAAATCCAGAGTTCAATGGCTGAAATAAGGGGAGCGCAACACTAGATTTTTCCATAGATCTACCATAACAAATAGATCTCATAATAGAATCTCTTCAATCAAGGATGAGGCCGGTCATCTTCACAATTCCCATGAAGATATAGAAGATGTGTTAGTTCAGCACTTTCATGGAATAGCACAAGAAACCATTTCAGACATAGAGCATTTTATCAGGGATTTAACAGGTTATATTCCTAGACTGGTTACTAGAGAAGATAATTTCAATCTCAATAGGTCAGTAATAGAAGAGGAGGTTAGTGAGGTCATCAACGAAATGCAGAATGGTAAAGCGCCAGGCCCTGATGGTTTCAATGTGGATTTCTTTAAATCTTACTGGAACATAGTTAAACAGGATATTCTGAATGTAGTGGAATATTCCAGGTTGAATAAAACCATTTTGAAGGTGCTCAATACCTCCTTCATCTCCCTGATCCCCAAACAGGACAATGCTCAGACTCCAAATAGTTTTAGACCCATAGCCTTGTGTAATGTGGTTTATAAGATAATATCCAATGTTGTGGCTAACAGACTCAAACCACTTCTTCCTACTCTAGTTTCTATGGAGAAATCTGGTTATGTGGAGGGTAGACAAATTATCAATAACATCGTTCAGGCGCATGAGATGGTGCACTCTTTGATAAGAAATAGGAAGGCTAGTATGATTATGCAATTGGACCTAGCCAAAGCTTATGATAATCTGAATTGGACCTATATAAGGAAAGTCCTTATTACTTTTGGGTTTGATCATAACTGGGTAAGATGGGTCATGGCCCTAGCAACTTCTTCTAGCTTCTCAATTCTGGTTAATGGTTCTCCTTCTAAGACCTTTACTCCTTCCAGAGGCCTCAGGCAGGGTGATTTTCTCTCTCGCTTTCTCTTCATCCTCATGATGGAAGGACTGGGTCGATCTATCAAGCATGTGAAAGAAGTTGGTAATATCAAAGGCCTCCAACTTTCTGAGGCTCGTCAGGCTTTAACCCATCAACAATTTTTTTATGATACTATGCTACAAGGCATCCCCATGGTCAAAGAAGCTTTAGCGTACAAGTATATTCTATCTGACTTTGCCAGGGCTATAGGTATGGAAATTAATCTCTCCAAATCTAAGATTTTTTTCTTTAATACCAATATTGCTATTGAGAAAAATATCTCTAGGATTCTAAGCTTTCAAAGGGATGTCCTTCCCTCCAAATATTTTGGATTTCATCTTACTGATAAGCCTTTGCACAAGGGCATATGAGAGCTAGTGATTAATAAGATGCAGGATAAAATCATGAAATGGACCTTTAGATCTTTAAACTTGGCAGGTTGGTTAGTGCTTACAAAAGTTGTTCTCCAATCAATTCCAATCTTCATGCTATCAGCCCTTCCAGCTCCTAAAGGAGTTTTGCAACACTTTGGAACCATTCAAAGAGACTTTCTTTGGGGTAAGGGGGAGGACAAAAAGAAAAGGGCCTTGGTAGCCTGGGAGAAGATCTGCAAACCTAAGAAATATGCGGGTCTTGGACTAGATGATCCAGAAGCACTAAGTAAAGTTTTAGGGGCGAAATTATGGTGGCGCTGGGTTAAAGAACCAAAGGCACAGTGGGCTAGAATATGGAAAAAAAAATATGCCTGCAATTGGCAAGATAATGATCTACTAAGGATGCATGGCATCATTAATGGTTCACACATCTGGAATAAGGCCTGGGGAAATAGAGGATTAGTACAAAAAAATAGCTTCTGGGAAATCAGGGATGGTGATCTTTCTTTGTTTTGGGAGGACAAATGGCAACAAGAACCTACACTATTAAATGAGAACCTTCTAGACCTCAAGGAAGAAACAAATACCAATAGGTTATTTAAGGTAAAAGATTTTTTGGATCAAACCATCAAGGGAAGAAAATGGAAAACCTGGAAGAGGATGGATTATAGGGAAGATAGCCCACTGAAAGCAAAAGTTGAGGCACTTCTGACAATGTTGGAACAAAGGAAAATATTAGTGATAGGGGGGTATGACCAACTTAGATGGGGCAACAATTCTACAGGCACCTTCAATCTCAAGGAGGCAAAACATATACTCCTTGAGCTGGATTCCAATGAAATAGATAGGGTTTGGAAAAACATATGGAGACATCAAGGATGGATGAAGATTAAACTCTTCATGTGGTTGGTGCATCATAGAAAAGTTCTGACTTGGGATAACATTAGGAAGAGGGGTGTTATGGGCCCTTCCAGATGCCAGCTATGTGAAGCCCAAGAGGAAACAATGGAGCACCTTCTCAATAATTGTATTTTCACCTCTTGGTTGTGGGATACTTTTGCCACTATCTTCCAGCAGACAGACAGGGACAAAGGAAGAATTATTAATACCCTAATCAATTGGAGATGCAACTTCTCTGATTTTGAACTTCTAGGCTCTGCTTGGGCTTTAATGCCAAGTTTCATAATTTGGACTATCTAGAAAGAAAGGAACAACAGAAACTTTTAAAATGAAAAAAGTTCCTCCCAACGCCTTCTTGAGCAAATCTTAAGACAACTCAAGGAGACGATAAGAACCATAGTGAAAACTTTACCTAAGAATCCACCTTTAGAAGCTGAATTGCAGATACTTTTTAAGTTAGGTATGCAGGGGCTTATTCCATAGGGACTTGACATGAAGGTTTTGAAGATGGATTTTAAATAGGATCATTGGCATCCTCCCCCTCAGGGTTTTTTGAAATTCAACATTGATGGGCTTCCAAAGATAACTTGGGTATTTATGGCTGTGGAGGGTGCAAAGGGATGAAAATGACAATCTCCTTTTCATTTTCAATTGCCATTTGGGAAGAGCCACTAACAATATCCCAGAATTAATGGCTCTTGAGCAATGTTTAGAATTTCTAAAGTAGGATAATATCCAAAATGTCATTGTAGAAGCTGACTTTGAGTTAATCATAAATTCAGTCAAAAGAATCAGCTATGGCATGGAGCTGGAAAAAGTCTCTAAACAATGGAGACTGCTCCAGGTCTTTCAGATAATTCAGCTTCATCTTTGGGGATTATACACTATGAGTTTTAACCATGTGAGAAGAACAACTAATAAATTGGCGGACATCTTGGAAAATCAAGGAGTACTCAGTACTAAAAGCAGGGTTGCACTGAGTTGGCCTAAGATACCTCTGAATAGATTAAAGATGCAATGTCACGACCAGGCGGATGAGGATATAATGGTGTTTCAGAACAAAGACACAGGGGTGGTGTCAAGTTGATTTGGTTTCTTCATGCAGTATTTTCTCCAAAGTAAGATCATTCTGGGGATGCAAGTTATTGTCGGCCTCCCCAACCCTCAACAGTACAATCACAAGAGTTTTGGATGGGAGTTGCTGAGCATATGCAGGTCAGCAAATGGTCAGTCGACTAGTTGGATTTTCATAATGCATGGTTCTTTCAACCATGGAGAAGGGTTGTAGAAAGGGGCCAGATTTCCAGCTTTCCTAGCAACCTGAATATTCCCGTTTTCCTTTCTGCGGCTTCAATACCGCTTGAGAGGTGGTTTGGCATCCATCGCACGCCCTTCACGTAGGAGGTGGTTTTGTTGAGTTAGGAGCGATTCCACTCACCAAACAACACATGGCATAGTACAGAGAAGGAATACCACCCTCATCGCGCGCTAATCTTCAGTGGGTTAGGCTCGTGCGATATGATCCTCGGTCATCGGATAATGTAGGACAGATCTACGGTCATGAACAAGTGAGCTAGTTTGTGCTCCAGGTTGGCTATCACATGAGTAACAGACGGGCTACTTGGAAATGCGATATGATCCTCAGTCGTTGGATCATGCAGGACAGATCTACGGTCAGGAACAAGTGAGCTAGTTTGTGGGTCCATGTTGGCTATTGCTTGAGTAACCGACAGGCTACTTGGCAATGCGATATGATCCTCCACCATAGGATCTAGCATGGAGGATCGATGGTCAAGGACTATGGCGCGGATCAAGGAAATTTATCTTCTGGGCAGGTTATGTGTCTTCATGGAAATCGGTGGCTTTCGTGCACCCCACATGCTCGAGAGTTATCCCCCATTCCGAACCCGATTTCCGTTTAGCGGTTTCCCTATTTCATTACCGGGTCCGCCCCCAAATTTTACTGTTTTATTTGTTAGCATTTTGTGGACTTTTTAGTTTTGTGGACTTTGTAGTTTAAGATTTTAGCTAGGGGCCATAGGCTATAAGCAGATGCTTCTTCTGTGGCCCACAGTTCCTTTGGGAATGGTGTATATTATGTAAGTTGTTTTTAGATTTAATGAAATAGAAGGTACGACTCTTGCTTTAGCAAAAAAAAATACATTCAATTAATGGTGGTAGACTCTCAACATCCTTCCTCCTCAATTTTACTAAAAAGTGACTAAACATATGATCAATATGGTCATGAGTGTGCCCAAAAAGAAGGAAACCAACCTTTCCCTTTTGAAAAAAATTACCAATTCAACAAGCATGCTAAGATATCCAAAAATAATTTTATTTTTGTTTTCACTAGTATTATCTAATTACAGATACAAAACTTCAGGTAGATTACCAAAACAATGAGAAAACACATCATGAATTATGGTTATGGTCAGATTTTCATCATTATGATATTTGGAGCTGTGAAGTAAATCCTTGGACACATTTTCCCATTAAAGACCATACAATTGACCAAGTGAACTGAATAAAATTCTCCTCTTGTAATTTTTTTGGTGTGCAGACAAACCGTGGAAGAAGTGTTTTCTTCTAGTCTATACCATCAATTATCAAACCCAAATATTTATTTGGACTATTGTAAAACTTCTTTCGATGCTTATACAACTTTTTCCTTTAAATTATTTGCTGATTGTGAAGCCCTTCAAGTGCTTTGGAAATGAAATCTGCACATAACATAAGAAAAAACCTATTAATAAACACATTTTCATAGTTGATAACTATCAAATTTTTAAAAATTATGTTATGAATGTATACCTCTTTCTACCCCTTGACATTTATCCTTTTTTTATTTAAGAGAAGCGCACTTATTGCAAACCCCCATCCTTGACTTCTTAGGAATACAACCATTGTTGAATTCTTTCTTCCATATCTCCATAAAATATGGATATGTAATAAAATTATCATCTCCTTCAACACCTTCTACATATTCTTTGTATAAGTTGTAGAATTATCGTCTTGATAAATTCTCTAGAATATGTATTGTGTCTTTATTTGGCATATACCCTCCATGATTTGAAAAGAATTCTTGCATCCATGACATTGCAATATTTTCTAATGGCCCAATCTCTCATCTATGATGTACTTTTGAATAAAATGTGGGATCATTTTCCAATCTTGTTTGGGTTCTTGATAGACAAAAATTACTATTTGAATGAAACTTTTTGAAATCTTTTTTATAGAGCGATAAATTCTCAATACAATAATCATAACACACTAATGTAGACTTCATGCACCCCACTAAATATGAATTTTGCATGCCTTTATTCATTGACAAATATCTTTTACTTTTTTCCAATGAAAACTTGAAATACATATGTTTCAAGCAATCCTTTTGACAACATTCACTTGAAATTAGATTAATGATAGAACTTCATCTCATGAGATATTTTGTACTATATCTTGTATAACTGGAATATATTGGATTAATATAAAAAGGTCTAGTCCTAATCCTACATACAATATTTTCTAGCAATGTCTCCATGAGTTCAATAACCTCTTTATAAGCATTTTCATCATCATTAGGAGTAATATTATCCTCACTAAGATAATTTTGAACATAGTTAGGAAATTCGTCACCATCCTTGCTTGGAAAATATTCATTACTACCCTCACTTGCAGGAAATTCTTCAATATCATCATTTTTTCTTTTGAAATCCTTACTTGGAGGAAATCCATCATGAGGATATCAATCCCCATCATTGGTGCCTTTAAAATCCCTGCTTTCTTGAAATCCTTCACCATTCTCATCTATGCTTTTGAAACTTTTGCTCAGAGGAAATTATTCACCATCTTCAACTGTGCTTTTGAAATCCTCGCTCGAAGGAAATTATTCACAATCTTCATCTCTTCCATTGAGATCCTCGCTTAGAGGAAATACTTCACCATCATCATTTGTGGTTTTGTAATCCTTGCTCAAAGGAAATCCATCATCGTCATCAATGATTTTCAAATCCTCATTAGGAGGAAATTATTCACCATCCTCATTTCTTCCAGTGAAATCCTCGCCCAGAGGAAATCCTTCATCATCATCATTTGTGCTTTTGAAATCCTCACTCGGGGGGAATTCTTCACCATCCTCATTGTTTCCATTGAAATCCTCACTTGGAGGAAACCATTCAACATAATTGTTTGTGCTTTTGAAATCCTCACTTGGAGGAAATTCAACATCATCATTTGTGCCTTTGAAATCCTTGTTTGGAGGAAATCCTTCGCCATCCTCATTTGTGCTTTTGAAATCCTCACTTAGAGGAAATCCATCATTGTCATCAGTGCTTTTGAAAATCCTTGATTAGAGGAAATTATTCACCATCCTCATTTATTTTGTGGAAATCCTCGCCCGGAGGAAATACTTCACCATCATCATATGTGATTTTATCATCCGCACTCGAAGGAAATCCATCATCATCATCAATTCTTTTGAAATCCTCACTCAGGGGAAATTCTTCACCATCCTCATTCCTTCCATTGAAATCCTCTCTCGAAGGAAATCCTTCACCATCATCATCTGTACTTTTGAAATCCTCTCTTGGAGGAAATTCATCATCATCGTTTGTGCCTTTCAAATTATTGCTTGGAGGAAATCCTTCACCATCCTCATCCATTCTTTTGAAATCCTCGCTTGAAGTAAAATCATCATCATCATGAGTTCCTTTGAAATCCTGACTTAGAGAAAGCGGTTACCCTCATATGTTCCTCTAAAATTATCATTTGAAGGAAATTATTCATCCCCCCCTTCATTAGTGGTTCTCTCATAATCCTTAGGATTAGGAATTTCTTGATTAATATGATAAATATCATTACTTGTACTTTCATCAAACTCCTCACTAAGTGAAGAAATTGACTCTTTATTCATAGTAAAAGAATTCCTTCTATATTCATCAATATGAATAGAGTTGTTGCGTGAAAAAGATGTCGATGCCACATAAAGAGAAAATTCACTATCACAAGAATCCATGGCCTTTCACAAAATATGTTGAATGATACAAGTGCACTCTCCCCCAATTATAGTTTATAATTTAGAGAATGAAAATTTCACTGCAAAGTCCCTGCCCAAAATATTCACTTGAAAAATTCACTCCAAAGTTTTCCCCAAAAAATTTTGGCTGAAAAAATTCCCTTCAAAATTTTTGTTTGAAATATTTCCCTCCAAAATTTATTTCAAAACATTCTACTGAAATTTTGTCTTAAAAAATTTGGCCCTACTTTCTATTCAAATTTTCCACAAAACAAATTTTCCTTTAATACTGATGCAGGAGCATCTGGACTTAGCCAACAATGTGATTGTTTGTTCACATGTTGTGGCTAAATGAGTTAAATTTCATTGACTTGAGTGGTCGAAAGTCAGTTTTGGTAGAGAAGGTTTGATCTCTCGAAAATGATCTTTACTTCATTATTGTAATAATTAGAAAATTGTATTATTTTAGACTAAGGGTTAAATTGGTAGCATAGGTGTGTAACAGAGCTTAAGAATATATATTTGATTGTTAGATTGATTAAAATAGCGATCAAATTGTTAGTGTAGTTAGAATAGGATTTGAATCATAAAAGAGAATAAAATGTAATGAAAAAGGATTGGCTAGGATGATTGAGAATTGAGTGAGAAGCGAGAGTCCAAGTGATAGATAGGGTTTTGAAATTGAGACAGAGGTCAAATAAATTTATGTAGTTGAGCTGAGAGGGCCAAGACTCTATAACTTCTACTATATTGAATAAATTGATTCATTGTGCAATTGTGAGTTAATCCTAGTGCAAAATCTCATTTACATCTATGTATTTGCATTTTGAAACTTAACCAGGTATTTCCTCTGTTTTCATGCTTTAATTGTAAATCTCATCATTTATGTGTTTATCATTTATCGCAGTCATTTAGTGTTAATGGGTAATCTTGGAATTAAACGCTAAACATTTATTAAGTGCTTTATTAAAGTTTGATTTAATGCACATGGGTTGTATTGGAAAAGCGAGAAGTGGTATATCGTGTGCCTTTCAAGTGGTAAGCGATAATATTCTGAGTTTGTGTGATTAACTTGAGTGCTCGATATGTCGCAACCGGAGGAGAGAGAAAACCACTTTATCACGCGCCTCTAAAGTGATAAAGACCATGCTTGAATCCACATGAAATCATGCGACGATTGTTGGATCGGATGGACAAATCGATGGTAGAAAATCAACAGGCTAGTTTTTCATCGGGGTGAGTGATGATCGTTAGATCTGGAGAGAGGAGATCAATGGTGTAGAGTGAAGTACCTGTTTAAAAAGGGAAAGTCAGCGTGGGACCGACGTGTTTAGGGGAAAATTGGGACCCTCAGGATAAAGTAAGCCACTTATAGAATCTACTTGAATGCATCTGATTGGTTATAAAGTAACCAGTAGTCTATCTCCAAGACTATAACCTTATTTTGATCAACCTCCTGCGTCATTTTGGTATCATATCACAGGGATTAAGTTTGACTGTAGTAAACATGCCATCGAGGAGGGGAGCTATCATAGACTTGAAGCAAATGCAGTTTTTCTAGAGGAAAACCGGAGTCTGCGTACAAGGATGGACACAATGGAGACTGCTCAGAGGAGAACACCTGATGAAGGAGTTGCCAGTGATGTAGAAGAATCTTCTGAGGAGGAAAAAGAAACTACCAAATTTATCAAGATGTTGGCTAAAGTAGGTGGAAAAAAAAGGTGAAAATTCCTGTGTATGAAGGGAGTCTCAATGTAGAAGTGTTGATGGATTAGATCAGTTCACTAGACAAATAATTTGACTATGAGGAGGTTGATGACAAAAAGAAGGTGAAATTTGCAATTACCAGATTGAAGGGTCATGCAGCTATTTGGTGGGATGAACTACAAACATCCAGAACAAGAAAATGAAAGTCCAAGATCAAGCAATGGGACAAAATGGTGAGTAAAATGAAAGCTAAATTTATGCCAAAAGATTATCAGTTAAATCTTTTCAAACAGTTAGAGAATTTAAGGAAAAAAAGAATGTTTGTTAAAGAATATACATAAGAGTTTTATAGATTGAGTATTAGAGCAGGACATGCAGAGTATGAAATGGAGAAGGTAGACAGATATATCAATGGCTCAAGATATGACATATAGGATGAGATCAGCTTGCTGAGTCTTCAAACCATTGAAGATGCCTATCAAGCAGATTTGAAGGCAGAAGAGAAGATGTTGAGGAAAAAAGATCATAGGAATAAAGGGAAAATTTCAGTAAGAGGTAGAGGAACTACTAGACCAAGGTTTCAACAACATCATAGTGGAGCAAGAAGTTCAAGTAGTAGACCACCACAAAGGGGAGATTTTAATAGAGGAAGATTTGCACCTAGAGGAAGAGGTCGAGGAAGAGATATTCGATGTTACACATGTGGAGAATGGGTACATGGATCATGGGACCGTCCTCGTAATAGAACACAAGTCATAGGAATGTGAATGTGGTTTAGGCAAGGGAAGAAACACCTCAAATTAAAGAAAAGGAAGAATCCCTTGAAGTAGGAGAATCCCTATTGTTGAAAAGGGTATTTCTTAAGGCAGAGAAAGGGACTGGAGAACCAGCTCAGAGGAAGATTTTATTCAGAAATACATGCAAATCCAAAGGTAAATGTTGTAAATTGATAATTAACAGTGGAAGCACTAAACCTTGTTTCTATAGAGATGGTGGACAAGCTAGGATTAGTGAAGACAGTACACCTTACTCCTTACAAAGTTTCATGGTTGCAGAAAGGACATCAAGTTATTGTGACAGAACAATGCAAGGTAGAGATACATATTGGTACTTATAAATATGTGATATTGTGTGATGTAATGCCAATGGATGTATGCCATGTATTGTTGGGAAGACCTTGGCAGTTTGATCGAAAAGCTCTTCATGGTGGGAGGAAAAATACTTATACTCTGGAGAAGGATGGAAATAAACATATATTGTTGCCATTGAAGGATGACGCTGAAAAATGAGCACCTGGAAACAGTGTTATGCTGATGAGTGGAAAGGAGCTATTGGAAGAGGTTGGAAAAGGTGAAGAAATGCATTTTGTTGTCATAGGGAAACCTAAGGTAATTTTGACTTCCACAAACTTATATGATTTACATGAAGAAATCAAAACTCTATTGAATGATTTTGTTGATATTATTGTGGATGAGTTGCCAAATGCATTGCCACCAATCAGGAGTATTAGTAATCATATTGATCAAATATGAGGAGAAAGTTTTCCAAACAAAGAAACATACAGACTAAATCCTCAAGGGAATGCAAAAGTTGGAAAACAAGTGCAAGAACTAATGGATAAGGGACTAATCAGAGAGATTCTTAGTCCATGTGTTGTACCAATAGTACTAAGTCTAAATAAAGGAGGTGAATAGCATATGTGTACAGATTCCAGAGCCATAAACAAGATCACTATCAGGTATAGGTTTCCTTTACCACACATGGATGATTGATGGATTGTTTGAGTGGGTCAAAGTATTTTACTAAAATAGATCTGAAGAGTGGATATCATAAAATAAGGATTAGAGAAGGATATGAATGGAAGATTGCATTTAAAACAAACAGTGGGTTGTATGAGTGGTTAGTGATGCCTTTTGGACTCACAAATGCACCTAGCACATTCATGAGATTGATGAATGAAGTCTTGAAGGAATATGCAGGCAAGTTTGTTATTGTTTATCTTGATGATATTCTAGTTTTTAGTAGAAATAAAGAAGAACATGTAAAGCATCTTAAGTTGGTTTTAAGAACTTTGCAAAAAGAGAAACTACTGATAAATCTGAAGAAATGTAGTTTCATGAGAGAAGAATTAATTTACTTGGGATTTGTAGTTTCTAAAGAGGGGTTGAAAATGGATCCAAAGAAAGTCTAAGCAATTTGGAACTAGCCTATTCCAAGGAATATATTTGAGGTAAGAATTTTTCATGGTCTTCCAAGTTTTTATAGGAAATTTATTAGAGGTTTTAGTCAGATTTGTGCACCAATTCTTGAAAAAATCAAGGAGACTAATCAACCATTCAAGTGGACAGAAGCAGCGTACAAGAATTTTAAGTTGCTGAAGAGGAAAATCACAGAGAAACCAGTTTTAGCTTTACCTGATTTTGAAAAAGTATTTCAAGTTGAAATAAATGTTGGTGGAGTTGTAATTGGAGCAGTTTTGAGTCAGGAACAAAGACCAATATCATACTTTAGTGAGAAATTAAATGAAGCTAAGAAGAATTATTCTTATTATGATAAATAATTTTATGCTATTGTACAAGCCTTAAAAAAAATGGAGACATTATTTCCTACCAAAGGAGTTTATATTGTATTCTGACAATAATGCATTACAGTTCATAAACAACCAACCAAAATTGAACCAGAAACATGCCAAGTGGGTAGAGTTTTGCCAAAGCTTTAATTTTGTGATAAAACACACAAGTGGTAAGTTGAACAAAGTTGATGATGCTTTAAGCAAGGTAAATTTCATTGTGCAAGAATTAAAAGTTGGTGTTGTAGGATTTGAAGAAATGGTTGATATGTGTAAAGATGATGCAGATTTCAAAGATATTTATGTAGCAATACAAAATCCAATAGTTCATAACAGAAGTTAGTGGTTAGATTATCTTATCCAAGGAGGTTTATTGTTTAAAGACAACAAGTTGTGCATTCCCAAATGTTCTATGAGGGAAAACATAATAAAGGAGAAACACAGTGGAGGATTATCTAGTCACTTTGGACAAGACAAAACCTTTTCTCAGGTAAATGATTTTTACTATTGGACAAAGATGCAGACTAATGTTAAGAGATTTTTTGAGAAGTTCAGGATACGTCAACATGTTAAAGGAAGAAGCCAGAATATAGGGTTGTACCATCCATTGCCAATACTAGACCGACCATGGGATGCAGTTAGCATGGATTTTGTTTTGGGGTTGCCTAAAACTCAAAGGGGGAATGATTCCATTTATGTTGTGGTAGATAGATTTTCCAAGATGGCACATTTCCTTGCATGTAAGAAGACTAGTGATGAAACACATATTGCTAATCTATTTTTTTCAAAAATTGTAAGATTACATGGATTACCTGTAAGTATTGTGTCTGATAGAGATACAAATTTTGTAGGGCATTTCTAGAGAACTCTTTGGAAGAAACTAGGTGCTAACCTCAGTTTCAGTTCTGCATACCATCCTCATACAGATGGACAAACCAAAGTGGTAAATAAAAGCTTGGGGAACATATTGAGAACTTTAGTGTATCAAAATCCTCAGCAGTGGGATTTAGCACTAGCTCATGCTGAGTTTTCTTAAAATGACACTTGAAACCGATGTACTGGAATGAGTCCATTTCAGATTGTTTTTGGGATGAATCCAAGAGGTGTGTATGAGCTCGGAAATTTGAGTAAGAAGGAGACAAGAAGTGCAAAAGTTGAAGAGTTTTCAGAGCAGATGTAGAGACTACAAGAAGATGTCAAAGGCATATTGCAGGAAAGTAGTGGCAAATACAAACAGAGAGTAGATATGAAAAGAAGAGAGAAAGAATTCCAAGTGGGAGATTTAATGATGGTGTATTTGAGAAAAGAGAGATTTCCTGCTACGACTTACAATAAACTAAAAATGAAAAAGATAGGACCATGTAGAATTGTAAGAAAGTTTTCAACTAATTCTTATAATTGGAATATCACCTATCTTTAATGTTGCATATTTGTATCCATACAAAAAGACAGAGAGAGAGCTATAGAAGGAAACTACAGAAGATGAAGTTCAAACTTTGAACTAGGAAGAACAAATGCTGAAGACAGTTAAGAAGGAGGTGGAAGCTGTTTTGGAGAAACGAGTATCCAAAAGAACCAGAGGACAGGTTTGTTTTTAATATCTAGTCAAATGGAAAAGACAGCCAATGGAGGATGCTAGTTGGTTGACAACAACAGAGTTGCAGAAGTATGGAGTAAACCATGAAAGTCTGAGGAATGATTCTTTTCTTCCCCAGGAGTCTGACGCAGGAGCATCTGGACTTAGCCTGCAATGTGATAATTTGTTCACATGTTGTGGCTAAATGAGTTAAATTTCATTGACCTGAGTGGTCAAAAGTTAGTTTTGCTAGAGAAGATTGGATCTCTCGAAAATGATCTTTACTTCGTTATTGTAATAATTAGAAAATTGTATTATTTTATATTAAGGGATAAGTTGTTAACATAGGTGTGTAACAGAGCTTAAGAATAGAGATTTGGTTGTTAGATTGATTAAACTAGCGATCGAACTGTTAGTGTAGTTAGAATAGGATTTGACTCATAAAAGAGAAGAGAATGTAATGAAAAAGGATTGGCTGGGATGATTGAGAATTGAGAGAGAAGCGAGAGTCTGAGTGACAGATAGGGTTTTGAGATTGAGACAGAGGTCAAATAAATTGTTGTAATTGAGCTAAGAGGGCGAAGACTCTGTAGATTCTATTATATTGAATAAATTGATTCAGTGTGCAACTGTGAGTTAATCCTGGTGCAGAATCTTGTTTACATCTGTGTATCTACATTTTGAAACTTAACCGGGTATTTCCTCTGTTTTCACGCTTTAATTGTAAATCTCAGCATTTATGTGTTTATCATTAATCGTAGTCATTTAGTGTTAATGGGTAATCTTTTAATTAAGTGCTTTATTAAAGTTTGATTTAATCCACATGGGTTGTATTGGAAAAGCAGGAAGCGGTATATCGTGTGCCTTTCAAGTGGTAAGTGGTAATATTCTGAGTCCGTGTGATTAGCTTGAGCGCTCAACACATCGCAACCGGAGGAGAGAGAAAATCGCTTTATCGTGCTCCTCTGAAGTGATAATGACCATGCTTGAATCCATGTGACAAACATTGGATCAGACGGATAGATCGACGGTAGAAAATCAACAAGCTAGTTCATGATCTAGGTGAGTGATGACCGTTAGATCTGGAGAGAGGAGATCAATGGTGTAGAGTGAAGCGCCTATTTAAAAAGGGAAAGTCAGCATGGGACTGACGTGTTTAGGGAAAAGTGGGACCCTTAGGATAAAGTAAGCCACATACAGAATCCGCTTGAATGCAAATGATTGGTTATAAAGTAACCAATAGCCTATTTTCAAGAGTATAATCTTATTTTGATCAACCTTTGGCGTCAAATACTTTCCTTCAAAAATAAAATATTTTTTCACTTTAATTATTTAATATTACCTAGGTAATTAAGTTATGTTTTATAATTTATATTTTATTTTTTATCCCACATTTAACAAAAGTTAATCTAAATCTATAATATGACTATATATTATTTTTCTCTTTATTTTAATTCTAATCTCACATTTAACACACATTAAAATAATCCCACTATCCTCGCTATTTAATGACTTTCATTGTTACTATTCCTCACATCACATCAAAGCTTATGGAGCATTTGTTAAAAAGCTTCAAGCAATTAACAGAGGACCTATAATGTCATTGAGAAGACATTCCATATGAGACTTTCACATTTAAAAGGTTCCTTTTCTTTCTATTTTGACCATTTAAATAGGAATTTAGGTAAAATATGTTGTATCATTGTGTATATGTTGAAAAACTTTTTTTTTTTTACTATCTTCCTTTCTTCCTGATATATATCTATATATATATAATATATATATATATATATATATTATACACATTGTGTATATGTTGAAAAACTTTTTTTTTTTATACTATTTCCTTTTTTTTTTTTTACTATTTTCCTTTTTTCCATATATATATATATATATATATATGGAAAACCACAAAAAAAAAAAACACATTTTTTAAGAATTTTTATATGGAAAAAATGCCCAAAAAAAAACCGTTTTTTTAGGATTTTTATGATAAAAATAAGAAAAAAAATCATTTTTTAGGGCTTTTGAAATGGAACGAGGAGTTGGTTTCAAATTTAACTTAATATTATAGTGTGTGTTAATTTTTTCTTATTCTTATATATATATATTATATATATAAATATATACTATATATTATAAATAATAAACTTAAAAAAGCAAGAATAGAATTTAAAATTTAAAATTAAATAATAAAAAATAATCAAATTTAAAAACAAACTCTAAAAAATAAAACTAAAAGTTTAAAATTTAAAATTTAAAAAAGGGTCTAAAATAACAAGTTCGCAACATGGTCAGTGGAGTGACGTTGTTACACCACACAACATCAGTCTACTGGGCATGCGACAACTTTTTAGCCATCAACTGGTGGAGGGTTAATTGGTTCATTCTCGTAATCAACCCTCCACCAACTGAGGGCCAAAAGGCCACAACACGACCAGTGAAGGGACGCAATGCTTTTGGGTCTGGTTGGTAGAAGGTTGATTCCCATAATCGACCCTCTGCCAGCTAGGGGCTAAGAGGCCCCTGCATGGCCAATGAAGTGACATAACCACTTTTCTAGTTGTGTCACAACCCTTAAGGCCTAGCTAATGGTTTTTTTTTTATAATTAACATATTTAATTTTAAATTTTTTTGTTTTGTTTTGCATGTTAATTAACACATCATTTTTTTATTTTTTATTTTGTTATTTAAAATTTTATTATTTTATATTTTAAATTATGTTGATTTTAAATTATATTAAATTTTAACAATTTTATTTAGATTTTATTTATTTGTTTTTAATTTTTAATTTATTATCATTTGTTTTTATTTTTGTTTTAAAATAACAATATTTCTTTTAATATTTGATTATATATTTTTTAAACTATGTTTTACTCCTATGTTATTTGTTTATTTAAATTAATGTTTTTTTTTAAATTTAAATTCTATGTTTACGTAATTTTTTTGTTTTTAAGTTTATTTTTTCGTTTGCATTTTTAAAATGTTTTTTGCTTGATGTTATAATGTTTTCTTGTTAACTATACTTTTATGAAAAATTACTAAACATATTTTTTTTAAGTTCATGATGTAAAGAATATTTATTTATTTTTAAAAATAACAATAGTAGAATTTCTTATAGTAATAAAATATAAACTTATATTTTTTTATTAGGAAAATGACATCAAAAAACGTACTTGTAAATGTGTCTGGATCAAAGGCATCATTTATAACATCTAAATTTGTAGTTGGACCCTCTATGAATATTACTAAACGAAACCGAACTAAAACACATGGTAAAAGTCAAGCAATTGACCCCTCGAAATAAATAAAAATGAAATTTCCATAGCATATTAACAAAAAACAAAAAAAAAATTGTAGGTGTACAAATATTTATATATTGTGGTTAGATTCAAAATGGTGAAAATTATGAGGTGCTTGGTAAAGTGTGTGACATAGGTTTCATGCTAGATATAAATATTTCTTATGTTCTTGTAAAAATGCCCAAGACACATGACAAGCTTATATATCTTACAAAGACCAATTATGACATGACAGAGGATTCTACGAAGATGTGTCAAGAAGTTATAGTCGACATTATGAATAACTTTATAGGTTTGCTTATTTATATTTATGTGTGATACAATATTGTAAGTATCATTATATTTTTTAAAAACTTATTTATTATTGACATATTATATTTTGTTTGATAGGATTTTGCTAGAGCCTTTCAATTATGTTGAGGGAATTTATTATACACAAACAAATATTATGAATGTGATCAACAATTTCCACACAGATATAACAAAAAAAGAAAGGAGAAAGAGTTGAAAAACAATAGATCCCAAAACTACAAGAGTAGATACAGGAAATTAGAAAAGCATGGTTAAAATGCATCAATCTAGTAAAGCTAGAAATGTTATTTTTGAAGATGTGGAAGTTGAAGCTTAAGAAGATGTTGTCATTGTGATTATAACTCCCATTGAAAATTAGAAGAGCTATAAAAGACAAAAAATAAGAATGCCCACAAATGTCTCTATTCTAGTTGATGATGAGGAGCTTTCTTATTTAGAAGAAATTATGATAGGAGGAAGAAATCAAAAGTTGGTCATTCTAAAAAAATAATGGGTACTAGTGAAGATCATAGTGAAAGCTCTAAAGAAAACATGGAAATCATAACACCAGGTGCTGATTTAGAGGATGAAATTATTAACACAAAACAAAATGCCATTCAATAAATTGAATAAGAGTAACTTGGTTGATGGCGACCATACATTTAAACTTAATGTCAAACGATTTTATAAGCCAAATCATAAAAACAATGTAAATATCAAATTAGAAAACCACACCACCTGCATGTTCATAGCTTGAAAACATTAATTAGGTACAATCCATATGTATGTGATTGATTATGTGGTTCTTGTTGATCCAATTGAAGTTCATAGATCAAGATGTTTTGACTACAAATATTATGTAATTGAGGGAAACAATTATGCAAAGGTTAGAAGACAATTTATATAGGAATATCCCAATAACCCACTTTTTGAAACAATGAAATGTATCATTTATGTTGGTTTAATGGATACAAAAACAAAGTTATTGACATGGAATCATAATACAAATAATGAGTATAGGATGTCTATGACTTTCATCCAAAGAATCAGAATGATTCATAGTGAATTTGAAGAAAAATGTGGCGGGGATAAATAATATGTTACTTAAAGTTTTCGAAAGCATTGTTATATGGAAATAGGTTATCAAATTGAAGAAAAAATCAGTGCAAAGTCATATAGTAAGTGATGTATTCAGAGGTATGGATAACATTTTCTAGTTGGCATTTAGAATTGGGGAGATATGATATTTGATTGATGATATTTTCAACACGAGGGAGAATATTGGCATAAAAAATCAAAAGGTTAGAAAGTCTAAACCCTTAATATGTACCGAGAGTAAGATAGGTCATGAAATCAAGAATATTCCAAATGATATGGCTATCACACCTTGGAAATCAATGCAAGGAGTGAAGGATGATAGACTTGTCAAATCAATACTACCTCATGTGAAGTTAGGTGAATTATCATTGGATGAAATGTGCCATGAATTTCAAAAGTAAGTTTGTTGAATTATTTTTACCTATTTTTTTATTATAATTATCTTGTAAATATAACATATTGTTGTTGGTAGTATTTGTTATACTTATCATTATATTAACATTTTTTACATTATTTATTCAGTCACATGGTTTATATGAAAATACGAGAACAAATGGTTAAAATGTTGAATGAAGAGAGTTGGGATGATGTTGTACGCAACTACCCAGATTCAAGTTCTACAACAACACTAAAATATTTTTATCTTGCATTAAAAAATGTATGTTGATTTAATATATTCATTTTATTCATATGTAAACTATTTTTATTTTATTACTTATACATATATTTATTTATTTCATTAAATATGTTGAAGAATGATGCATATGGAGTACCATATACTTTCAAAAACTTTATTCAAAAAATTAAGCTGGAAAGGCAGAGAAAACAACCTCTTCAAAATGTTGAACTCGATCTTAGCCTTAATCACTACATTTGGAATGAGATCAACATTGTTCAATATCAAATAATACTAGGTGATTATTAAGACATTGCAAATCTCACACCTAAAAGGAAATATTCCCTAGTTATTGCAGATATCCCTCATGATTTGAATTTCGCAAACATTGGATATGATAGTGAGCCTTGTAGTTATCAAGCTTTTAATAAAGTGGTTATGGGATTTCAAGAAGTTACAAAATCACCACTTTGGAGATTTGAAATTTCATTTGGACACAATTTAGATTGACATTATCAAGCTTCAAGGGAAAATAAAACTCAAGGATGCACATTGAAATTGTATAATTGATTAATGTTAACGAAATTTATTAATGTACAATTTAATTGAATTTTTACTATTTCATGTTACAAGGAAAAATCAAATTTATTGGTTGCAGAGATCAACCGAGTTCATACAACGAGATCAACCGAGTTCATTCATGTTGTATCTTTGACAAAAGATGATAGCTATAAGCTTATTCTTTTGAATCTAGTAGATGGAAAGAGTCATAGCCAAGTACTAGTCATGATGTTATTGGAAGGAAACTGACATGTGAGGATAAATATGCAAAAGGAGAGATAGTTAACATTTATCAAAAACCACAAGCATTGAGTAATTATCTTATAGATTTATGTTCAAATGAAGGATATTGAGTTTTCGATTAATTACCTTATAACAATATCTTCTTATTTATTTTTATGTGTTTATACTAATTTACTTAATTATTTATTTTGTACTTAATGATTAGTTATAACACTGACACATTGTGTACAAAAAGGAAGAAATTGCATAGCCATTGAAAAAGACTCACTACAATATAGTTTTATTCAACAAATAATTAATGTTATTCAAGTTCTTCTAGAAGCAATGAAAGAAGTTGTTTTGAGCAAAGGGGACTTTGATGAATCACATGTGTCAAAAAAGGAAAAAGAAACCTCAACTACCATTAGATGGAATGATTGGAAAGGGAAGCTTAAGGAGATTTGCAGACATCAAAGATCCAACATAAGAGGAAAATGACCAAAATGAAGCACAAAATACTATGGAAGAAGACAATAGGGAAGCTCTAGAAGATTATGAGCCTGGATTATATGATATTGTTGATCAATATTAAGTTATGCTTGTGAATCAAGCTCAATTTTGAGGACTATTCATTAGTTATATGTCTAATGTTTTGACATTGAGATTTAATGATAAGAATAAGTATTCAATTATTGTTTTTTATATGTTTAATATTTTTATTATCTGGTTTTCACTTTAGTTTTTATGCGAATCATTATTTTTTGAAAAAAAATTGTGAATTCAATTATTTTTTGACATAAAATTCATTAAAAATTGATATTTTTTAATCTTTTTTTGTTAAAATTTCCTCATAAAAATGATGTATTTGACATGTCATTTTTTAGCAAAAAGGCCCCAAAATATATATTTCTTTATCAAAATGTTTAAAATTATTGTTTTTTTAGTGACAACTATCTGATGAACATTGAAATATTAATTAACGATACATAAATATATGGAAAATCGTAACTATAAAATATTGATTTTTTTTAACTCTACCAAAAAAAAAGATTTCATTACAAAATAAATTGAAAAGAAAAATCAAAAATCAAAAACCTGAAAAACACTTAAAAAACAAATATCTTAGGGAAAGAAGAAGAAGAAGAATAAGAAGACTACTTCAAAAATTGTTAAATAACCAACATTTAAAAAATAATTATCCATAAAAAAGGAAAATTATTTGCTATGGTTTTTCTTAGGCTAGGATTTGTGTGTAGAAGTCTGCAAGCTTCAACAAAGCATGCCGACATATCTTACTCAATTGGCCAAGGTAGCATGTGATGGAGAATAGTCTTATCGACTTATGAATGGCCTTGTTGGGGGGGGAGGGTGGGGTGTGGGGGGATAGGGTTGGGGCTCCTCTTATCGCAATGTCATGAATGGGATGTAAAGGCCGATGAGAGGGAGCTCCGACTTCACATCTTTTGGAAAAGATACAGACTCAGCCGTCGGTGATGGGAGACGAGTGGTAAGCGAAAGCTCAAGGGTGATGCTTGCCAAAATCTTCCTAAGACCCAAAATTTGTGGTTCCCAACATAAATTGGAAAATACTAGACAATTTATGAAGGATCACACCCTCATCTGCAAGTTTATGGGAAATTTGCCAAAAGAAAAAGAGATCGTGCAAATGGATCTAAGTGAAATGGAATCCCAAGGAGCCGATGGAGTTAAGATTGTGGGAAAAAGGTTTTTTTATAGACATATTCATTGCTCTAGCAGATCAGAAATTGGTTTTTGAGAATGGGACGTATTTAATGAACAACATGGGGTTATTCATATGATTTTGGGAAGAATTTTATAATCTCAAGAGAGAGAAATTTATGGCAGCCCCAGTGTGGGTTCACCTCTTCTCATTACGAGAAGATTTATGGGAACTTGATATCTTAGAAGGTATAGGGAATGCCATTGGTGAATTTTAGAAGATTTCAAAGATCACAAAGAGAAGGTGACACACAACTTATGCCCTGGTCTGTGTTCATATGAACATCTCTTAGCCCCTGCTTGAGTCTATTGGCTTGGAATACCATGATACAATATGGAATCAGCCTCTAGACTATGAGCATGTGCCATTTAAATGCGATAGATTCCATGAATATGGACATCTCTTCTGAGATTGTTCGCTCACTGTGGCTTAGGAAAAAAATAGTAAGGGGAAGATGAAGAGGGATTCCAATTAGTAGGCCCAAAGAGGGGTAAATCCACTTGTAACCAACAGAGTCAACAAGGGACCAGATCATCCTAAACTTCCATGGCGTTGTTGATGCAACATGCATCCCAAACGCAAAAGCATAAATGAAAAGACAAAAATCCTTTTACCATTTTGGAGAAATTAGATAAGAAAGATGATATATAGATCAATCTAGACTGAATGGCTATCCAAATCATGGATATGCATCAATATAAAAACAAATAGGTAGAGAAGCTACAATTCAATTTCAAATCACCAAAGGATTTGGAGGAAGACAAAAAGCTTAAGGAGGTCTTAATCAATACCAACAAGATCCTCAAAGTTGAAGAGAAACATAACATATTAAGTGACAATGAGAAAAAATGTTGGATTTCTTCTGTGTTTGGGTCAAAGCAGGCATTAAGGACATTCCATCTAACTAGCTAGTGCATTTTCAAAATTTGTTTGGTCAATGATGTGCTAGATTGACCAAGCTAGAAGGAGATGAGGTCAACGATCTCAAGTAAAGATAGTGGACACTAGAGCCCTTCTCCATTGGACCCTCCAATGATTGAGAAAGGGAAAAAGGGAAGAAAATTGTTGAAGGAAGCGCTGAAGGAAGTAGGGGAATTTTTGTTGAACTCCGATGAAATGAGCCAGGTTAGAAAGTACTTTCCTTGAACCCTGCAACTTACCCAATGAAAATTATCTCATGGAATATTTGGGGCTTAAATAATCAAGGTAAGATTCACTATTTATGAACCAATATTAACAATGAGAAATCAAAGATAATTATATTGTAGGAGACCAAAGTGTTTGGTGACAAGTTGGAGGCTATAATGAGAAAGTATTAGAAAGGAAGCATGGTAATGGAAATAGATTCTCATGTACCGCAGGTGGTATTGCAGTGCTTTGGGACCCAAATTTGGTGGTTTTCCAGGATAGGGAAGCCACAATCCACAACTTGACAGGGAGATTTCGGTGTATTGGGGTGGAGGAGTGGAATAGTCTGATGAATGTTTATGGTCCCCCCACCCAAAACTAGAAAGATAAATTCTTCGATGATCTATGAAAGACTAGGGAATCCCTCCAGGATAAGTGTTGGATAGTGGGGGGATATTTCAATAGGATCCATAGCTTAGAGGAGAAGCATGGAGGTGTAAGAATATTAGATCAAGTGTTATCCCAATTCAATTAAATTATTCAGGATTTTAGGTTAGCATATATTAAGACATGTAATAATATTCACACATGGAATAACCGACAAGGAGGAAATTAACAAGTAGCCAGTAGATTAGATCATTTACTTATTTTGGAGGAGGCCCATATGCGCCACTCTTTTGTGGAATATATGATCCTCCCAAGCTTAGGGTCAAAACATAGGCCCATCTGAATATAAATAGATATGAAATTGGCTCCAAAAAACTGACCTTTTAGGTTTGAAAGCTTCTGGCTTTGCAACCCAGATTTTGTGGAGAAATTGGAAAATTGGTGGTAGGAGATCATAGTTCTAGGGGGAGCCAAATGCAAGTATTCTAGAGGAAGTTGAAGGATTTGAAGCTTAGAATTAAAATATGGAATAAACAAGACTTTAGGGATATTTTTGTGGAGAAAAAGAAGCTGGAGGAAAAAATGGAGGTAATACAGAGCTAATTCATAGTGGAGGGTTGCTCAAAAGAACTAGTAGAAGAGGAAGGAAAGATAATTTATGAGCTAGAGGAAATATGTAAACAAGAGGTGGTGATTTGGAGGAAAAATTCCTAAATTCAATGGTTGATGGAGTGGGAGAGGAACTCTAGATTCTTCCATTAGTCTATGATAAATCATTGATAGAGCAACAAGATATTCTCTCTATCATCTAGAAGTAGAATCCAACTAGTGAACCATAAGGAGATGGAGGAGGAGATTATTGCCTTCTATTTCAATATGCTCCTAGAGGGGGACTAGAACCACACCGAAGCAATTGACTGAGTGACATAACACATTCCAAGACTAATATCAACTAAGAAAAATGAGGCCTTGATGCAAGAGATATTTTCTGAAGAAGTAGAGGTAGTCATCAACGATATTCCTAAGAATAAATCTCCAAGACTAGATGGATTTAATTTTAAATTTTTTAAGGCTTGCTAGCATTTCCTTGGGGAAGATATTGCCACCCTAGTGGAGGAATCTAGGTGAATGCAATAGATTTGGTTAGGACTTAATGAAAATTTTATCACTCTCAGCCCAAAAATAAACACGACATGTGACTCTAGTGGGTTTAGACCCACTGCATTATGCAATGTGATCTACAAGATTATATCATCAGTTATAGTATGAAGGCTGAAACCCCTATTGCGTCATATCATAAGTCCAAAGTAGTTAGGCTTTGTGGGAGGAAGACAAATATTGGATGGGATAATAGTTGTGCATGATATTATACACTCTTTCAAAAAGGTGTAGCCATCCATGTTGCTGAAATTAGATCTATCAAAAGCCTATGATCGTTTAAGTTGGAATTTCCTCACAAGAAAACTGGAAAAATTCGAGTTTTCTGAGGAATGGACCATATGGATTCGATCATCGAACTCAACCCCCTTCTTTTCAATCCTCCTCAACAGATCCTTAAAAACAAATTTCAGATCCTCTAGAGGATTATGTCAAGGAGACCCTATTTCTCCTTTTCTGTTCATTATAACAGTTGAAGGAATGGGCCAATCTACTCAAGAAATGATGCACCAACGATTCGTGGATGATAACTTGTCCTTTAGCAAGGCATTATTGTGGGAATCATGAGCTCTGATCTCAATCTTAAAAGACTTTAAGGACACATCAGGTATAGTGACTAATAAAGAGAAGTCTACTTTGTATTTTTTTAACACTTCTAAAACAATTCAATAGTATCTAGCATGCATGATGGGCTTCTCAATTGATGCGTTATTGACTAAGTATCTAGGGGTTCCCATAGTCGCTAACTCCCCAAGGGTCTCATGCTGGAATGAAGTATGTAGTAAAATCTTAAAGAGTCTCTCCAATTGGACATTCTGGACTCTTAACCTTCCTAGCTAAGCCACCTTGTTGAAGGTAGTCCTTCAAGTGATCCCCATTTAGTAGCTATTAGTCCTCCCAACTCCAAAAGGTATATATAAATAAATTATGGCCATATTTAGAAAATTCCTATGGAAAGGGACAAATCTGGATAAGAAATTGGATTTAGTATAATGGGAGAAGCTTTGTCTCCCAAAGTTGTGTGGGGGAATAGTGACTTGGGACCTACAAATTATAAATAATGTGATGGGAGCCAAATTGTAGTGGAGCTTGATCTAGGGAGGATCAAATATTTGGAAAAAAAATTGTGACAAAAAATATGTCTGAGGTTGATCTCTTTTGGATCATATTAGGTCCTTAGAATCCCCCCTTAGATCCTCTCTTTGGAATTTAGCCTAGAGGACCAACTATCTCATAAAGGATCATATTTTCTAGGAGATCCACACTGGTGAAGCGACATGGTTCTGGGAGGAGCCCTGGAAAAAAATTCCCAAACAGGATGGGATTAAAGATTTAAACATCATTAAGGCCTTCTTGAGACTCTAAATCCTTGAAAGGTTGTGGACTATTGGAAGGACCCCACTCCTCATGATGAATGACGATTGTGGAAGTGAGAGACAAAATGGCAGTGGGCCAAAGGAATACAAAATTGGTCACTCTTCAACAACATCCTATATGAATGATGAATTCCTATTTTAGAGGGTGACAATAGGCTAATATAGGAATATCGATCTCAAGGTATGTTTTCCACTAAAAAGGAATATTCATTACCTGCAAGACATGAAAACATCCCCAAGATATTCTTCGGTGGAAAATTTGGATGTCCAATTTATGGCTGAAGGTTTCCCACATTCTCTGGCTTATGGCTAGACACAAACTGCTAAGTTGGGATCAACCTATTAGAAAGGGTTATAACAACCCTTCTTGGTGTCCTTTATGAAAACTGTAGGAGGAAGTCTAGAACATCTATTGAATTCTTGTCTAGAAGCAGAGGTTCTTTGGGAGAAAGTAAGAAACAACTTCGGTCACTTGGATCGATCAAGGAACAAAACAATGGTGGATGTCCATAAAAAATATGATTTGTAACATAGCATAGGTGCTAGTTTTGGGATTCCTTCTATGGAACATATGGAAAGGCCGCAACAAAATTATATTTAAAGAGAAAAGAACCACATCTAACGAAATATGGAAAAATTTAAAAGAAAACATTTGAGAATCAATTTTAGTAGATAAATGGGTGGACGACATCTAGAAGGATGATATCAAGGAAGTTGTGATCTTTAACCTTGGTCTATCCCAAATAGATTATGGGCCCACTGTCTCTGCCCGTCATTAAAGATCAATTCGTTTCCCTTTTCGTCCTTATCCCCGCTGAAGGGCAAGCCAAGCCAAGATAGCTATGGTGGAATTCTAAGAGGCTCGAACAAATCTCTAATAGGATGTTATGCCAGATTTTGGGGGGAATCAACTAATAATGTTGTTGAATTCATGACATTAGAGAAATGACTCCTGTTGGCTCGTAGAATGCATGCCACAAAGATCCAACTAACAAGAGATTCTTTTATGGTGATCGAGGCTACTAAGAAAATGTTACATGACACCCCTCCATCTAAAGTAATCCAGAGTTGGTGATTGGAGACTCAACCGAAATGCATAAAGGATCCGATGTTATCTTTCCCCTATGTGATCACTTCTCACATTTGATGATTGTGTAACTAAGTAGCTGACTAGCCAATTGGGGAATTTTGGAATCAAGTAGAGACTTTTCTTCTCGATGGCCTCCAAATATTGCTCCTTAGGATTTGAATAACAAAATAATTTTTATGGAGAAGGATAAATCTTCCCCGTTGGGGGTGACGGATGTGGAAACCATAGTTCAAACTATGGGCATTAATGACCCTCCCATACGACGAATTTGATTAAGCGGCATGTTAATCACACAGGATTAGGGGAACTGCAACGAAACATTCTCAAGGTTGTAAAAGGTTTTATGTTGTTGGTAATGGTAGTTGATTGTGTTTTTTATACCTATGAGATGAGAGTGGGGTTTGCTAAAGGAATTTTTTATGCGAGCATTACAAGTGGCCTTTCTAGAGAGCCCTACCTATTCCTTTCTCTGTGGGGAAGCTCTTGCATGAGAAACAAGGTGTTCACTGGAGGGGCATGGTCATTTTTATATGCCTAGACGATTTTATGGGATTCATGAACACAACTTATTTTCAACTAGGTTCTCACTAAAGGTCTAGTATACAACAGTGGGAACCTTGGAGAGGAGCCTTGTGCTCATAATTTACATATCTCGAAGCCAAGGGTGATAGAGTGAAGGTTTCCACAAGCCATCAGGAAATTGAATTCCTTTGGTCATATGTAGTGTTGGAAGTATGATATGTTAAGTCAATTTGGTCTAATTCACATCCAAGGTGATTGATTAAGGTGCCACTCCTTCTTGGTAGGTGGCCCTGGAAGGTGCCCTGTCTTCTTGGTTGATCAAGGTGCCACTTCTCCTTGGTGGGTGGTCCTGGAAAGCGCCCTGTCTTCTCTTGTTGGATTTCAGCTATGGGTGGCCTTATAATGTCCTCTACTCGATGATGCTCTAGGCGGTGGTGGCCATCTGGGTTAGAAAAGGCTTGAGGAGCTTTGGGGGATTTGTAATGGTCTACTTTGTGATTTGGGACCTTGTGGAAGATTGTTGGCTTCTATATGAGGGTTCCTTTTGTTGAAGAATGTAACTAGGTTCGGTCATCATAATTGTATTTGAGTCACTATGAAATGTACTTATGAAAAATATTTTTATTATTATTATTACGACTTATTAAAGCACGGGTTTCATGCTTGGGTCATCATTTTTTAGGTAAAAGTCCCCATTGAGGACTTCTAGGATTTATTATGAGTCATTAGAGTCATTGTTCATTTAAATAGACCGTTCTTGGGCTTTTGAATCATGTAAAAAGAATTAATATTGAGTCAAATAAGCTATCTGTCACCTCCACACTAAGTCGGCCTCAAGGAGATCAACTTAGACTCAAACTTGGTAATTCGAACTCACTAGAAGCCTATATAATGGAGTAGTTCAAATTCATTTGGAGCATTCATTCTCTCACATACAAGTTCGATATCCAGAATAAAGAGTTGGAAAAGTGCAAAGTAAGAAAGGAAGGCTAAAGGAGTGTGAAGTTGGAGAAAGAGGAAGAAAAAGAGAAAATTGAAATTTTGGGCTATCTATCTCTCTCTCATGTGGATTCCTCTAGGAGATCAAAGTCTCTCTTATCAAGTCGAAATTTTTGTTTTTGTTGTTGCTTCCAGTTGCTAGGTCGACGTCGTTGTTGTAAGTTGTTACTGCTAGGTCAAAGTTGTTATTGAAGGGTTATCATTTGTAATAAGAAAGAAATGGATGACTTGGTGTGGAGGAAGTCTGTGTCTAGGTCAAGAGTCTTCGATTATCTAAGAAAGTTATTAAGGAAGATTTGTTGAATGGTTTTTCCCCTAGATAGGTATTTCCCCTAGTTGTCCGCCTATATCTGATGTCTATGATCTTTGTCCTATTATTTTGGTAATTTCTTGATGGACTAAAGGATAAAATAAGAACATAAAGATAAAATAATCACAAGTAATTTATCTATATAAAGAAAATATTTCTACCTTTTTTGCTTTCTAACATGGTATCAAAGCTAAGGTGAAGAAGGAAAAAGGTAGTTTGAGGATCTACTAAAAAAAGTCTAAGAAACCTCAAAAGGTTGAGCAAGGGATCATATAAGGAAATCTTATAAGGAAAGAAGCTTAATACCTTCAAGTAAAATGTCTAACACAACAAAGGGAGAGAACAAATTATAAGGAGCATCAAATCACAGGTCATGGAAGAAAAGAATTGATCTCATTCTTGAAAAGAACAAAGTCCTAGATTTGGTTAGAGGAAAAGTGAAGAAACCAACCTATCGAAGGATCTAGTGATGAAGATAAAGTGAAGTTTATAGAGTCAAAAATATTTTCTATGACATTGATGGTAGAAGGTATAAAGGAAAATCTTGTCTCATACATTTCCAACACAGACCATGCTCAAGAAATGTATGAAGCCTTATCAAAATTGTTCACTATCAAGAACATCGATCAAGATGTAAGCCTCAAGAATGAGCTAAGGACCACAAAAATGACAAAATATGACACTATGGCTTCCTTCTTTATAAGGATAGCTAGAATTAGAGATAAACTTCAGGCCATAAATGAGATTGTACTAGAAAAATAGCTAGTGATTACTATATTATTGGGTGTGCCACCTACTTGGAGTGCTTTTGCTTCAGGACTCAAAAACTAGAAAGAAACTCCTTCATTCAAACAATTATGAAATTCCTATAGCCAATAAGAGATGAGAATCTAATTAGTAAACAACAATGAAGAAGAGAAAGTTTCAAATGCATACTCCGCTTATCACACGAAAGGAAACTTCAATATGTCAAAAGGACCAAGAAGGAAGGTAGACATGTCCAAAATAGAATGCTACCAAAGTAATAAAATGGGTCACTATAAAAGTGACTATCCTTACAATCCGAAGAATAAGAGGAACAAGGACCAAGCTAATGTTGTTGAAGAAGGATCTCCAAAGAAGAATAAAGCCAAAGAATTAGATATAAGGGACCTACACTACTAAGTCCTTTACTCTAAGCTTTAGTTGTTTCATTTTTTATTTCTAGTATTTGTAGGTTTAACATATTTTGGAAAACATTTTTGAATTGCTTTATAAGGCTATAGGTATCCTTCAAGCTTGGAGGGATCCCTCACCAACTTCCAAAGATAAGTATCTTACTCCTTGTATTACCTTTTCATTTGTGTTTTCCTTTACTTATCTGAGTTTGTTTGCATTAAATAATAATCACATTTATATTCATATTTTACTTGTTTAGGAAAGGCTTGTTGAATACTCAAGAATTATGGAAGAAGGCCTCACAAGGCAAAGCATTGGAATTACAAGGTTTGTTAAGAAAAAAACAATATGTCTTGGACTATCTTCATGATAAAGGTAAATTCATTCTTGATAAACTATTCTACACTACTAAGATTATTGTGTCTATCTCTCTTGAATCATAAATATTCTTGATTGGGTGATTCATTACTAGATAAATCTACCCTTCTCATATCTTTGATTATTCTTGTGGAACCCTAAAAAGGCCATTTATAAAACCCTAACTTAAGGGTATGTCGATGATAATGTGTGAAACCCTAGCCTACTTAGGGTTATTGGTAAATTATAAGAAAATTATATTCTTGATGTTTGAAGTCTTTGATGATGTCATGTTTGGGGTTTTAGTATGGTTATGGAAACTCTAACTTGTTAGGGTTGAATGGTGATGTCTGAAATCCCAAACTTTTGAAGTATTGATAAATTAGGGTTTGCTATGTTAAGTATTGAAACCCTAGATAGTTAGGGTTTGGTAGTGTGTATAAGCAAGACTCGTATTTTAGATAATGTCATAGGAATGAAATCCTAGGTATATGTGTGTTTGTCCGATCGAATCCCTAGTCTGATAAAGTTCGTTATATGTCTAACTTTAATATATTGATATTTGTGTCTTTGGGTTTGACTAACACATGTTATGATATGACAGTGCATGATTATTAAATCCTAGAGATGTGTGTTGACCTAATTGTTGATGGTCATAAGTCCTAGGGTTTGGAACTAAGCCCTAGTCGAAGTTTGATACTTTAGGATGACAATATTTGTGAATTATATGTTTTTGTAACTAAAACTTAGTAGAAGTTAAATTTTATAATATATGATGACAATGTGATAATCTGAGATTTATGAAAGATTGTTGAAATTTGAAATTAAGCTGTGATTGGTTTTGATTGTTGAAATTTGAAATTAAGCTGTGATTGGTTTTGATTGTTGAAGCTTAATGGCTCATGTATGAAATCTAGGATTGTACACTAAATCCTAATCAAAGTCTAACATATGAGTTCTAAAGTTGTTGGATGTATTGTAGAACTATATTCGTTTGAAATGTAGAAATTTTGAATAATTTAACACATATTCAACAGAGATTATCCTGATCATGTACTATTGCGGAAAACATACACAATACATAAGCTCCTCTACGTTGATCATCAATATAGCAGCATCAATAACAATAAAACATCAAGAGCATTCACACATTAACACAGTATGTATCCCGGGGAAAGCATCTCGCTAAAAACCCCAACTATCTGTATATTAATGATTGAGTCATGTAACATTACAAAGTACAATGCTTATCACAAGCAATCCAGTACCAGCTCCACCTGTTACACACAATACAGCTCAGATCTGAATCAATCACTGGCTCAAATCTCTTCCGCTGCTTGCCTGCCTCCGCTGCTCAATACCTGCACAAGAACCGGTGATAATTCAAAGGCAGCCACGTCTTTCCTTGGCTAAATCACGTGAGAACAAGCTACAATGTGGGCAAACTCATTGGCATACTCAATCCCCTGATTTTTGCAAGATCTGGTGCACAACTATAGTCACAACTGATAGCAATCTGATTCTCTAACACCTGTCCCTGCTGAACTGAACATGCACTGACATGCAACTGAGTTAACTGATGTATTCATTAGTTGTATTATGAGTTAATAACTTGTGAATTAATTAATAACTAATTCACCCAACTCATCTCTAGTCTATTTGCCAGTTAGACTAAATACAACCAGTTTAACAAAGCTAAACTGAACACAACTCCATCAACTGCACCTCCAGTCCACTAAAATCAACTCACTTGAGTTCTAACTGAAGTCATGCATGAAAATATTCAACTAACCCATAAGAACCACGTATTTCCTTCATGCGATTGCATGTGCCACATCCGTAGCTCGAACTGAAGTGCTCCAAGAGAATAAGATTAAGTTTATAGTCCAAATATTATTGTGAGATAATAATATTTGACTTTTCTATTTTGACAGCCAGTCTAAAAATAGACTTGATCACTCACACTGTGATCACTCACACTTTCATCAAAAATAGAAGTCCATCTATTTTTCCCAACTTGATCAATCATCCATAAACAGCAACCTGCAATCCATAGACATGACCCATATGTCTAAAAATAGACATAGTCTAAAAATAGACTTGCGCCAAAAATAGCCTGCGGGCCCACTTAGTGAAGGCGACTCCTTTCCACTAAGCTCCATCATCTTGTTGCATTCTCAACAAGCATTTATTGTTGCACACTTTTCAACATGGATTACATGTCGGGCCTTCCTTCTACTAAGCATGGAACGACTGTGTTTTTGTGGTCGTTGACAGGTTCTTGAAGATGGCCATTATGGCGGCCTGCAAGAAGAATATCACAGCAAAAGCCACTACTAAACTCTCCTTTGAATGAGTGTGGATACACATTGGGATCTGATAGTCTATCATCTTCACTCAGGATAGCAGGTTCCTCAGTACATTTTGGTCCAGTCTTTGGTCGATGCTAGACACCAAACTCAGTAAGTTCATAGCCTTCCATCGCCAAATTAATGACCAAACAGAGGTTGTCAACAGGATGATCGTACATAATATGTGCATGTACAACTCAAAGAATCCACACACATGGGGTGAGAGCCTCCCCTATGTTCAGCATAGCTATAACCGGGCTCTCCACAGCTCGACTGGCCACAGCCCTTTTCAGGTGGGCTTGGGATTCCAGCCACTATGTCCCATTGATGTGGTCATGCCATTTGCAATTACCCAAGCGGATTCAACTCACATCCAGTCTGAAACAGATAAGGCAAACAACTTCATTGAGCACATCCAACATATTCACCATCAAGTCCACACATTTTGGAGAAATCAAATGCCAAGTACAAGAAGCGACATGATCAACATCAAGTGCCAAACAAGTTTCAGGTGGGCGACAAAGTTTGTTTTCATTTGCAAAATGAATGCCTTACTGAAGCCTATCAGAAACTCAAAGCACTCCAATATGGTCCTTACACAATTACCAAGGTTGTGGGAGACAATGCATTTGAGCTCAAAATTCCCCCATTCCTTGGCCTGCACCCAGTGTTCAATGTGGACCACCTTCAGCCATAGTTTCCACGATTACTAGACACATCCGACATTGCAGAACAAATCACACCCACAGAGTTAAATCCAGATTACATGGAACAAGCTGCAAATAATCGAATCATGGACACATAGATCAAGCACACTTTCCAATAGAAGAGCCAACTATATCGAGTTGTCAAAGCAAGCCAACTCCTTCACCAGGGCAAGTGGCTCACTGGGGACCAAGTTCAGCAGAAGTTTATTCATCTCATGGAGGAACTCAATGCAATGGGGACCATTGATTCCTAAGGGGGGAGGAATGATCCAAGTGGATATTGGTGGCCACCCGCCAACTCCACTTGTACCCCCACCATTGTTTCTTTCATTTTTTTAATTTCCTTAATTGTAGCACAATTTACTATTTTTAGCAGTTTTTTGCATCTAGAACTTTCGGAGCCATTTTGAGGCCCTAAAAGATGTTTTATGGGAAACCTGGGAGAAACATGGGTCCATCAATTTATGTTGATCCTCCCAAAGTTGTAGTCCTCGAATAGATCTTTCTAACGAGGTATTGTGCGGGTCAAACAGAGATCATATGCCAAAATTACGACCCCATGAAGTTGATGTACCAATTTACCCAAAACGAGGCCCATAGTTTGGCGCTTCATCTCCTAGGGTTAGGTTTTTGTATCTTTAGGGTTTTCCATTGTTTCTCAACAATAAATAGGCCTTCAAGCCTCATCGTAAGACAGTTCAGAGGGATGTAGCCGCGACATCTCTTCTCAGAGATAAGCTACCATAGTCCTAGCTAGTTTATTTCCATTTATGTTTGTAAGCATATTTAAGTATTTTACAGTAATGAAATGAAGCATTATTTCTACTGCATATCTGTATGTATGGTTATATCTGTAATTTGTTGTGTTCCCAATTAAATCCAGATCATCATTGTAAAACACTTTCACCATCTCAATCATTATGAAAGCTCTCTCTTCCTAATAAATCAACTCTAGTCTATGTCCTTTTTTTGTGCCATGACTTATGGAGTTCGTGGTCTCCTTGAACCAATTTGAGGTTTTGGTTCTTCAAGTACTCTGTCTCCTCTTTTCAATTTAGACCTTATAATCATTCAAGAAAAACACTTACAAAAACTATCAAACCTTCAAAACAACCATGCTCTGATACCAAACTGATCTGAAATTAAAAATTCAAGGTTTCATGTAAATTTTTCAAGATAGTTTATGTCTTATGGGAAATGGATTGATATTGAAAAAGCACATAAGTTAAATTAAATGTTACAAATTTTAACAGTGAAAAATATACAACAAGCAACATCACAAAACAACAATTTGATAACGGAGTTCACCCCTCTAGGGCTATGTCTTGTTGTACGAAGGAGATCCACTCCCTCCACTAGCATTAGTCATAGGAAGAGCAGTTGGAGAGCCACCGAAAACACATTCGCTCAGGTTTAGTTGCAGAACCAAATTTTGCAAACTATCTAGTAAGAAAAATTGACTCAATTTAGAGATTATTAATAACATAATTGTTTTATTAAAGAGTTTAAATTTTTAAGATGTTTAAAAAAATAATATCTTTTTTTAAACTATATATTGTTAGAATGTTTTTTTAATATTCCATAAATAATATATTTTTAAATTTCTTTCATTTTTATTAAATTATAAATTATAATATTGTTATTATTATTTTATGTTATTTTTCTACTTTTAGTCTTAATAAATAAAATGACCAGTAAGATTAAAAAATACATATTTTTTGAATTTTTATTTAATTAATCTCTAATCATATGAATATGGAAAATAATTAAAAAAATTGTTAATGATAGCAGGAATTCAACATTTTTATTGTCTTTCTTTATGTGTGTAATATTTATCATTGTTGTAGTATCATTAGTTTTTTTATCTTTGAACATTCCTTGTCCCACAATGCATAAGTTCTAAATAAATCTTAAAAGAATTAAAGTCCACAATAGAGTGTTCAAAAACTTACTTGTGTGTGTATAGTGAGAGAAAAAGGGTATGTTTCATTCCTTTATACTCAATAGCTTTCCATTTTACTTTCCAACAATTCTTATCATCTCTTCCAAAATCACGGCTTAGCAAACTAATTATATCCACATGATCATAAACAAACTTGTGATTTATTATTATTTTTTAATTATATTTTTTTTAAATGTAATCCTATTAAATGCTATGTTAACAACATCTCTCAATAGAATTATGCAACAAATCTCTTAAAGCTAATCTCAATCAAATTAAAATTAAAGGGTGTAAGTTTTAGTTAGTGAAAAAAAAGTGACCTAGGATACTTTCGCTTATAGATGTATGGAAAGAATCACATGTAAAATTGCAGCTTAACATAGAAATTTAATGTTCACACAAGGAAAGAAGAAGAAAGCACATAAAAGGCACAAAAATAAGACACCAAGACTTGATAACAGAGTTCGTCCAATTCGGACTATGTCTCCGGACCCAGCTCGAACAATGGGGAGGCATTTATATTAAATGACATGAAAAGAAGAGAATTACAATCATCAACTACATACAAGAGGCTTATACCTCCATTCTGACAAATGGTTGTGAAATGTAGACCTCAAATGGAGACGTGGGCAGCGCCAATGCGTCCGTGGAGTTGAAAGGGGCTAAAAAACATCTACAACCTGTCCAAAACAAATGAAGTGCATTATCAACCTCCTTCCAAATGAAACAGTGTGCTGCAAATTCCTCTCCCCGTGCTTTTCCAACCATTAGCCTTTTATAATGGGTCTTTCGAACAAATCCCGCTTAAATCGTGGCAGTCTGGATCAAAATAGAGGTCGGTGGAGTGGAAGGATTGGTAGGCACAACCGACCCTTAAATATAGCCTCTTTATCATTGAAGAGATAAATGCCAAAAACCCTGAGAAAACAATAAAATCCGGCGAAAATCCATTTACCGAGATTTGAAAATTTGTTAAATCAAGCGTATATTCCTTATCGGGTCCAAGTCCAAGATCGCAATCGGCATATCGAGGGTGCAATAGTCCTATTAATCAGGGATTGTCAACCACCGATCACTGATATCAGCATCGGCCGATTGCATCGGTATCCCACTCACAAATCGGCCCGGTGTCCTGATCGCCAATAACAATCCCGCTGATCATGTTATCGCCGATTGCATCGCAAATCGGCCCCTGCCTGCTCTGATATTGCCATATATAATATATATAATATATATATATATAAATATATATATATATATATATATATATATATAGCCTTCCTCCAACCCAATTGCCATCTGATCACCAATATTGATTTACTCAAAGATTGGCTATCGGTGCTTTCATTGCGCCCTTCTTAAGTCTACCTCCATGGATCCTCCAATTGCGATTTTTGTCTTTTAACGCTTAAATCCATTTTTAAAGGAAAAATCCTCATTTTCTTAAGGAACAAAGCAACCTTCCTTTCGCGATAACTTCAACATCCAGACTCGAATTTAAGTACCATTCACGCCGTTGGAATCAAGATGACGAGATCTACACTCTAGTCCTAAGTTGACTTCATTCTGAGCACTTTGATTTCTAAATTTTTCCATGCCATTGTATCTGAAGATCCACCTGTATCAATCCTCCCCATTTAGGAGCTTTTGGACCGCCAAAATCTTTCATTAGTCAATTGGAAAGTAAGGGAATTATTCCCTCACTTTCTCTTTCTCCAACCATCTGGCCTTGCTAGGGTGCATTCCCTTGAAACCAACTCAAAGGTATTCTACATCTCCTCACTGTGAAGTCTTGTTTCTTCTATCGAGGATGATGTTTTCGAGCAACTCATCAAGATATTCTGGTGCAAAATCATCGACTGTAGGAACTGTGCCCACCTCGTTAATATCCATGATCAAAGGTGGTTCATACAGCTTTAGGTTATCCACATTCACTACTGAGTACATCTACATATATACCAGCAATTCAAGATGAAAGGCATTGTTCCCAATCTTCTCCAAAATGGTGAATGGTCCATACCAGATTGGTCACAACTTCTTTCCTTCTCCCTTCATCTTGTCTTTGCTGATGTGGAACCACACTTTGTTGCCCACTTGGAATTGATGGTCGACTCAGTGTTTATCATGTCGAGACTTGTAACGAGCTTGACTTTTCTCCAAATACTCTTGCACTGCTTGGTGAATCAATTGGATTCGCTGAATGAACTGTTGAGCTTTGTCCCTATGATTATGTCCACTCGAGCCATCTTCCCTTCCAAAGACCATATCAAAAGGGTCCTTTGGTAGGTAACCAAAACTTGTCTCGAATGGTGAATACTACGTAGATGAATTCACTACTCACTTGTAGGAATCTTGTACATATTGGAGATGTTCATCCCACAACTTGGGATGTTTCCCACAATAGCCTCGTAATAAGTGTACCGCGGTACGGTTTACAACCTCTGTCTGTCCGTTAGTCTGTGGGTGAAATGTCATGCTTCGTTTCAATTTGGTGTCCATCATCCTCCACAAGCTGGTCCAGAACTCTCCAAGAAAGCGAGAGTCCCAATCTGACACAATTGATGTGAGTAATCCAAAGTGGACCCAAACATGCTGAAAGAAAAGAGAAGCAGTCTACTCTGCAGTAATCTGCCTTTTACAAGGCATAAAATACACATCTTGCTAAATTGGTCAACGACGACATACAAATAGTTGTGACTCTTCTTGGACAAAGGCAAACCTCCTACAAAGTCCATTGACACACTTTCCCATGGACAACTCGGAATAGGGAGTGGTGTGTAGAGCCTGACTTTTCTATTAGAGGGCTTTGAAACAGAACACATCACACAACCCTTTACATAGTGAGTCACAATGTTTTTCATATGAGGCCAAAAACAAAATATTTGTACATGACATAAAGTCTTTTCAACACCAAAGTGTCCAGACACAAGAGAGGTGTGGGCCTATCGAATTACATGTACTCTTTCCCTTGTGGGAATACACAATTTACCAAGGTGATACAACAATTTCCCATGCAACTGATAGTTGTCCACCTTTGAACCATGGGCTAGTTTTGCCTAAACCTCCTTAAAGTCATCATCATTAGCATATTTTTTAGTATAACTCTCAAAATAAAATGAAGCATTATGCAAAATAACAGAAGCAGAAATAGGAGGGTGAGATAGCATATCAACTACTTTATTGCTAGTGCCCTTCTTATACTTTATTACCAGATGAAATTATTGAAGAAAGCCCATCCACCTGAAATGACGAGATTGCTGCAACTTGGTTTGTGACTGAAGGTACTGCAAGGGCTGATGATCTGTATGGATGATGGTCTCCTTGCCGATCAGGTAATGTTTCCACTTTTTCACACTTTGCACCAAGGCACAAAGCTCCTTGTCATAGGTGGGATAGTTCATCACAGCTTGAGAAAACTTCTCAGAATGGTAACAAATTGGCTTCTTTTGCTGCATGACTACAGCTCCCATGGCATAACTGCTGGCATCGGTTTCGATCTAAAATGGATGTGGGAGATCGGGTATGGCTAAGACTGGCATGATGCTAAACTTTTCCTTGAATGTTTCTAAGGACTTCTACTATCTTCCTCCCCATTGGAAGACATGCTTCACGCTTGTCAATGCGTGCAAAGGTGCTGCAATAATAGAGAAATTAGTAATAAATATCCTCCAATAATGGACTACACCTAGAAAGCTACGGACCTCGGTTACACTAGTAGGATTAGGCCACTTTACAATTGCTTCAACTTTAGAGGGATAAATTTTTAACTGACCATGACCAACAATATGACCTAGGTAACCCAAAGAGGTTTTCCCAAACTCACACTTTGACAATTTTACAAAGAGTTTTTCTTTCTTCAGTACATCAAGCACTTTCTTTACATGACACACATGATCAACCCAACTCTTACTAAATACTAGTATATCATCTAAATACACAAGAACAAACTCATCAATGAAAGGCTGAAATATATCATTCATAACCCTCATAAAAGTGGCTGGAGCATTGCAAAGTCCGAATGGCATCACCATCCATTCGAACAACCCGTGCTTGGTCTTGAAGTCGGTTTTCCACACGTCCTGCTCCACAATTCTAACCTGGTGATAGCCACTACGCAAATCCAACTTTGTGAAATAAACAACAATCTTTAATTGGTCTAATAAGTCATCTATGTGTGGAAGGGGATAGCGATTTTTCACCGTGATCTTGTTGAGCACACAGTAATCCATGCAAATCCTCCAGGTGTCGTCTTTCTTTGGCACTAAAACAATCTTCGAACCACACAGAGAGGTGCTCGGCCTGATGACGCCTTGGTACAACAATTCGTGCACTTATTTCTTGATTTCCTCCATCTCAATCACCGACATCCTGTACATGCCGATATTTGGCAGAGGGGCATCATGCTATAGATGGATTTCATGTTGGATTTCCCTCTTCAGAGGTAATCCCTTCGGTTTCTGAAATAGCTCATCATAATTAGAAATTAACTCAAATAATTCCTATTTATGTTTCTGATCACAACCCTTGAAAGCATCAGTGAATTCTACCTCTTTTTCCCTTACAACCATAAGCATGCATCCTTTACTGGAATTCACCAGTCTTTTCATTTGTCTAGTGCTTACAAGGTTGGCATTGATTTTATTTTGATGAGCCCTTACTATATATTCTACCCCATCTTTGGTGATTTGATATGTGTTTTCATGAAAGAAAAAGACTATCATATAGGTATGGGCTCCCTAACACCATGCCACAGATATCCAATGGTATTACATCCAATTCTACTTCGTCTACTAGCTTAGACGTGATCACAAATTTGACCTTGCACTACTGGGTTACATTCAATTTTTCTTTATCATGTATCCATCCCAGCGGGTAAGGTTTCGGGTGTGGCTTTATCTCTAAGCCAAGTTTCTTTACCAAGGATTCTCCAATTAAGTTTTCTTGGTACCTAATATCAAATAGAGTTTCAACTTTAGTATGATTTACAACAAATCTGATATGAAATAGTTCAATTCTTTTTCGGTCATTCGAAAGGGACTCATTTACAGAAATGGTGCCTTATGTGATTCAAAATTAACATGAGGTGTAAGAGTACCTTTTGTTCCTACTGTTGTGATGAATGCTTCATCTCCTGAATCCAATCCAAGGTCTTTTTGTTCCCTGCCATTGTCTTATGCTTCCCTTTTCCTCCATACTTCTTTGGATGCTTTTCTAGGTACTGCTTCCAACAATGATCGTCAGTGTGGCCTTCCTTATTACAATGATTGCAATAAGGCCGCTCTCCTTCTTTGGTTGCTGCTATTTTCTTCTCCTTCCCTATCCATTTCCCTTTGGATTTTCCATTGGGAGGTTTGAATGGTGGCTTTCTGGACTAATCATCTCTTTCATTTTTCCCATGTTCTCAATATGAATTGCTTTTACGCTGGCCGAATCAATAGTGGTTGGCTCAAACAACAACAATGAATGTCTAATATAACTATGCAGTGAGCCAATATACTTAGTTACAACTTCAAGTGTATCAAGTGTAATACCCAAATTCAGTGCTTGCTTCCTAAATTATTCTGTAAAACTTTGAACATCCTGCCCTTTGCCTTGCCCTAAATATTGCCAATTCATCAAATCTTTTTGTTTGTATCCTAAGGGATAAAACTATTCCTTTAATGCAGAATTGAAATCAGGCCATGAGGAAAATAGCTTACCCACATTCTTGCTGATTTGCAATTTGCTCTTCCACCAAACGAGAGCGGTGCTACTTAGCCATATAGAGGCCAGCTGGAACTTTGCCTCATCCTCCATGATCTATTGAATCCTGCAGTAGACCTCAATCTGCCTAATCCAATTATTAAGTTTTGAGAACCTTCACTCCCAGAAGGAGAAGGGGGGGTTTCTTCTCCACCATTCCCATGTGCTGAACCTTGTCCTTCTAGGTTCCTCTCTTCTGCTTTCTCCAGCCTTAAAACCAGCTAACTCATATTCTCTTCCATTGAATAGAAGGTCTTTCTGAAATTACGCTCCTCTTCATCTTCTGCCATGTTTCTCCTTCGAGGTGCACACCCTGCTTCAGGATCAAAAGGTTCTAGTTCGCCTTCGCCTCTTTGAAATATGTTTCTTGTTAGGATACAAACATGCAATTCACATCTAAAATGCCCTACTCTGATAGCACTTGATCCAGGATACTTTCGCTTATAGATGTATGGAAATAATCACATGTAAAATTGCATATTAACACAGAAATTTAATGTGCACACAAGGAAAGAAGAAGAAAGCACATAAAAGGCACAAAAAGAAGACACCAAGACTTGATAACGGAGTTAGTCTAATTTGGACTACATCTCCAAGCCCAACTCGAACAATAGGGAGGCCTTTATATTAAATGGCATGAAAAGAAATTAATTACAATCATCAACCGCATACAAGAGGCTTATACCTCAATTCTGACAAATGGCTGTGAAATGGAGACCTCAGATGGAGAAGTGGGCAGCACCAATGCATCCATGGTGTTGAAAGGGGCTAACAAACATCTACAACTTGTCCAAAACAGGCGAAGTGCACTATCGGCCTCCTGCCAAATGAAACAGTGTGCTACAAATTCCTCTCCCCGTGCTTTTCCAACCATCGAGCTTTTATAATGGGACTTTCGGACAAATCCCGCTTAAATCAGGGCAGTCTGGATCAAAATAGAGGCTGCTGGAGTGGAAGGATTGTTAGGCACAACCGACCCTTAACCTCTCTATCATTGAAGAGATAAATACCAAAAAGCCCGAGAAAACACTAAAATCTTGCTAAAATCCATTTACCCAGATTTCAAAATTTGTTAAATCGGGCATATATTTCTTATCGGGTCCAAGCTCCGAGATCACAATCGGCATATCGGGGGTGCAATAGTCCTGTTAATCAGGGATTGCCGACCGTCAATCGCTGATCAGCAATATCGGCATTGGTCGATCGCATTGGCATCCCGCTCACATATCGGCTCGGTGTCCTGATCACCAATAACAATCCCGCCAATCGCGTTATCGCCGATCACATTGCAAGTTGGCCCCTGCCTGCTCCGATATCGCCGATCGCATTGCAAGTTGGCCCCTGCTTGCTCCGATATCGCCGATATATATATATATATATATATATATATATATATATATATATATATATATATATATATATATATATATATATATATATATATATATTATATATATCTATCTAGCCTTCCTCCGACCTGATTTCCCTCTGATAGTCGATGCCAATTTACTCGGAGATCTGCGATCGGGGTTTTCACTGCGCCCTTCTTAAGTTTGCCTCCATGGATCCTCCGATTGCGATTTTTTCCTTTTAAGGCTTAAACCCATTTTTAAAGGAAAAATCCTCATTTTCCTAAGGAACAAAGCAACCTTCCTTTCGCAATAACTTCAACATCCGGACTCGGATTGAAGTACCGTTTGTGCTCTTGGAATTAGGATGACGATATCTACACTCTAGTCCTAAGTTGACTTCATTCTGAGCACTTTGATTTCTGAGTTTTTCCATGCCATTATATCTGAAGATGCACCTGGATCAAAAAGTTCTCTCTCTCTCTCTCTCTCTCTCTCTCTCTCTCTCATATATATATCGAAATATACATCATGTAAAGTATATTTGCATAAATCTTCAAAAGATAAAGAAATATTAATCTACACAAAACAAAAAGGTCCACTATTCTTCATCATCATTTTAACTCATAATATCATTAGATTTCTAATACTATTACCTCCAAGGCGTATCCCTCAAAGTACTCATGGATTTCCAAAACTGCCTAACAATCATGAAATTCACCACATCATTTTAACTCATAATATCATCATATTTCTAATGCTACTACCTCCAAGGCCTATCCCTCAAACTACTCATGGATTTCCAAAACTGCCTAACAATCATGAACGGCCGAACAACCAGAGTGTTCAACTCTCTCTATATGTGATGAGAGAACCATTCTCATCCCCTAATTTCGCTTTCAATATAAAAAAATATGGAGCAAAAATTCTAGCCTTTCTATTTATCCAATGTACAAATAGTTATAAGTCTTCTAGATGTGGAGCTTTTTTGCCTCATAAAAATTTGCAGTCTATACTAAAACCCACAAAACATAAAATTTAATTAAATTATTAAATCCTCTCCCCACACGTATCCATCTATAATTTTTTATTAAAAATAATATTATTAATTTTTCTTTAAAATATATAATTTACTTTTCCAATTTCAAAATTTGCTATCACAATTTCAAATATATTATTTAAAAAACATTTATTTTCAACCTTAATAAAATATATCATTTAAAAAGCACTTATTTTTTACCTTCATAAAATATATAATTTAAAAAGCACATATTTTTAATCTTAATAAATTCCAATAATATAAATTTAATATTATTTTTATATCATAAACTTTAATTTCATTTAATCTGGGATAAATTCTATATGTTATATAAACTTATTATTATTCACATGTAATTAAATAAAGAATAAACTTATTATTATTCACATGTAATTAAATTAAGAATAATAAAATTGAAATGTAATTTCATAGTTAAATGTGTTTGTTTTGGTTTGTTTTTTTCATTGAAGAACTAATCTCATTCAGAAAATTTAGACATAGTTTGTAAAAATGAAATTTTCACTTTATTAAATATATTAAAATATTAATTTATATTAATAATATATTTTAAATTTTTATATTTAAATATTAATTTATATTTTAAAAAAATATGTTTTTAATTTTTATATTTAAATATTAATTTATATTTAATAAAATATATATATATTTTTATAATTTAATAGTTAATTTTTTTTTTACACAATAAGAAAATTTATCATAATTTAGCTATCAAATGAGTAATGAGGAAAATCATAGTTGACTACCATTTAGGAATGCAAGGGTCATCATTATTGTTATTCAATAAAACCATGTCACTTGAAATGTCTTGCTCATGGCAGCGTGGGTGTAACACCCAATGATGCACTGACATTTACTTATTACCAAGTTTTGCTAATTACTATCAACTTTATTTTGTTTTAACCTGGATTGTCAAAGAATTAGGTTGAAAATCCATAACTTATTTTGTTAATTATTAACTAAAAGAAATTGATCAGTTTGTAACAGAAATGAAGAATCAGTTAAATAACTCCTGAAACAACTACAAGAAGTTGCCCATCTTTTCCTTCAAAAAGGAAAATGCCAGAACCTTGCGAGGGTTGGAAAAAGAAGTAGAAGGGCTACACTGTGGATAGATTACCTTGCGCTGGACGAATTAGCCAGTGGGAAGAGATAGTGGATAACAGTGGAAGGGTACGAGACTTGAGTCTGGACATAGTCTTGTTGCCCAATGTACCAAACTGCTTTTATCCACTGACAGGAGTTGGAACAGCTCGGAGGGCGATTTTGGACGTAATTTCCAGATCTGTGGCTGGGTGGTGAGGCCTTCCAGACAGAGGAAATACTTGCATGTTTATTATTACAACAGGAAAAACAAATTAGTATCTCTATGCTAGGTAATCACTACTAAGAAAAGATTATTTGTTTTATTATCATGTAGTTAAACAATTATCATGTAATTTAATTACTAATAAGGCTCTGCCATTGAAAGCTAATAAGTATATTATGCTTTCCACTATATTCCTATCATATTCAGATATTTGCAGACATCGATGCATAATAGAAGTAATGACAATAGTGAACCTTTAACCATTGTATAATAAAAGAAAAATGCATCAGCTATCTAGATTCTAAAGCAATAAGTGTAAGGATGAATTATAGTAGAAAGAAGAATTTTCCCTTTTACTTTCCGAATACAAATTGTATTACTGAAATTAAGAGTTCACTAAATAATGAAACCAGAGTAGGAATTCTGTCAATTTATAGAAATTCATAAGTATTTCTCTAAGTTAGCCATATCAGGAAAGCATACAAAAAGACAGAGGCATTGAAATCTCATTCAAACATTAAAATAAGAAAAATAATATGTGAGTGTTTGTATGGCTCTCGGTCGAGTTCTAGGAGAATCCTCGTGAGCCAATTACCCAAGATAAACCTCATCTTAACCATTCAAAGATTGTTATTCTTGAACTGTAGCGAGAAGAACATAAATTGATCCAAATGAATCCAAGAGAACTCTCTAAGTCTTCATGAAACTTTTAAAAATCATTCCCAAGGCCCAAAATCATTTAAAGGATCAAAAATATAGCAAAAGGGATGCCCTTAGCATGGCGGAGAAAACCTTCAGAATGAAGAAAAACACTATCGGGAGGCCTAAAACCCATGAAATCAATGAAAAAAACCAGAGTAATTGAAGGCGGAACAAGTGATGCATAGTCGCTGTCTGATCTAGCCGATCAACAGTCCAAATTGGATCAGTAATCGCAATCCGTGGTAACCTTCAGCAGAGATCGGCGCTTAACACATATATATGGCAACGGCGAATGGCAGAGTTAATATGGACTGTCAATCAAGCGCGCAGATTGACGACCCATATTACATCGCCGAATCGCTATCAGAGGATTGTGGAAGCGCTTACAATGGCACAAGGGTTAGTACGATGAGCAATTGCGATATATCACATCGCCGCATCGCATCAGAACTGTGTAGAGGAGCGTTTACAATCAGCGGGGATCATGTTCGATATGTGATATCGCGTCGAAACATGGAGTGGGGACGATATCGATACACCATGCAAAAATTGGATGCAATAGCATTATAAAGGAAATTTGATATAATTTCAAGTCCATAACAGAGCCATTTTTAATGTATTTTCGTGATTTTCGTTCTATTTCCAAAACACAAAGGGACGGAGCCTTCTGATACGCGATAGCAACCTGTGGGTGGATCCGATTGGGGAATGAATCATAATTAAAGGACTTTGAAGTCTGGTATATTGAGTTTGGCGGATTTCTCTGTTAAAATGTATTGTCACTGTAAAAACAGAGTGTGGCTGTTACAAGCGTTTTAGAGGCCCAAGGCACTCTAGCGCTGCGGATGGGTGGCCACCTCCTCTCCATGCGTTAAGCAATGATTATATAACATTGGTATAGAGATTCAAGGCGTTCAAAGGCTGAGGAGACTAAGAGCCGAGGATATGAAACAAACAGGTAGCACGGTTGGCTTTAAAAGACATAGACAGAGAGCAAACAGGTGCGCAGTGTTGCAAGCAAATGCGAGATAGAGTTAGGACAGAGATTGAGAACTGTGAGGGAGTCTGTTTACTCAGAGGAAGCTTGAGGGATTCAAGTGAGGCTCTTGTAAATGCATATGTTGTGTGTGAGGCTCAAACTAAGCTCACTATTGTAAAAACTTTGTTTGAAGACTTAATAGAGAGGCCACCACTGAAGGTTGGACCAAGAAATGTAGCCCAGGAGTATTGGGTGAACTCCTTATTAAATCTGTTGTGTTTTTATTTGTTTGTCTATTATAGACTTTTACTGCTTCAAAGTCTATGTATTTCACAATTTGATCGATCCATTGCATAAAATAACATAGGCGCATCCATGCACATGAGTCTGTAATACCTTATTACTTGTCTTAGATCTCATTATCAGTCATAATTTAAACCATAAAATTAAGTCATTGATCAACTGTGAGCTGGATGTAGGGTTCAAGTGCCCAACCCAAACCCTAGGGAACAAACCCTAACCGCGAATCTTTATAAACATCATACAGAGGGATTTTGAAACGACATGACCACAATATATATATAAGCCATTGATAAAATTATGTTTCTACAGACCTCCATAAAACCCTTAACGAAACTTCAGGAATAATTAATATCATGCTTACGAACGGGTTCATAAATTACCCATTAATTCTATAGTAAGTACAATTACAGTCCAATGACGGTCGTAGCAATCTAGCCGGGGAAAAACCTTAAAATTATAATGCAAAAAAATAGCACAGCCCCTCAAGTAATGAGGCATGCCGCCTGAAAATAAATTGCCAGGACAAGCCTGAGGGGTAAACGACCTGAAATCGAAGACAACGATTGTTTTGAGAGAGTGGTTTCATTATGAATCCTCCTTGTGAACAGAGATATACATACCGTAGCCAGAATGCACTTGCAGACCAAGAATACCATGTATTAAGTGCTAAAACCAAATCAGAAGAAAGATTTTAGCAGAGAAGCACTTGAGCATAGAATAAATTTACCTAAGAGAGGTTGTCAAGCGATGGAAGGCAAGGTAGACCTGATAGAGGACAATGTTGTCATTAGGGGTTCTCAAGAGAAAAAACTTCTAGAGTTCACCCTTAACACCATAACCATTACCTCTGGTTTGCAATATGAATCCAACGCGTCCCTCCGGGCCAGGGAGTCTAGCCATCGGTGGTCCGACCTGCTATATGAGCCAAGGAGAGTGAATCATAACTATATATCAAATAAAGAAGGATTCAAAAATACCAGATGAGGTATGGGTACTCATGTTGTTTTCCACACTATACATGTGAGCTTGTAGAGGTAGTCCTGGCGGGAATTTGTGCCATACAACCATCTGGGTCGCCCTATGTTGCAAAGTTGAACCTCAACATCATTGCATAACCAAATGACCCCTAACCTCGTTGTGTTTTGCATTATTCCATAGTTTAATGCCCTAGGCCATAGAGACCGTGGATATCCTCCAATCCAATGGTGAAGATGAGACCAAGTCCCGAGTACAACATCAAGCTCTACCTCATCCACAAAGTTTGCGTTGATAGCAAATTTCAACTTACATCTTCTTGTCACTTGCAATTTTGCATTATCACACACCCAACCCAAAGAGTAAGACTTAGTATGAGGTGTGATTTCTAAATTTAGTTTCTTGAAAATTGCTTCAGAGTAAGATTGAATTGGGATACATTGTCAAAAATGTTATCAACCTTGGTATGCTTTGTTATGACCCTTATATGGAAAAGCTCAATTCTTTATTGAGCATCTTGAGATTCAATAGGATTGCTAGAAGAACTAGTACTTACATTAGAAGCTATACCTCTCATTCCCATGGTTTTGACTATCGTTTCATAACCTGAATGATATCCTAGATCTTATTGAGATGCAGCAACAGTCTTTTGCTTCCCCTTGTTATTGAAATTCTCTAGATGTAATTTCCAACAATGGTCTTCATCATGGCCATCTTTTGAAAAATGTTTACAAGTAAGTTTCTCTCCCTCTTTCTTGAATGTAGTATTTTTTTTCCATTGCCTTTAAAGTTCCCCTTCCTTTGTCTCCAGATTTGGAAGGTTTCTTGAAGTCCCTTGAGGAACATTCTTGCCTCTTCATTTTAAATGAGTTGCGTGAACACATACTTGATGGACCGGTCTCTGGCTCTAATGACAATCGCTCCAATTTGATATCAATATCTTCAATACTCGACTCTGTCTCCCTTAGATCATGCATTTATAGTGGGATTGCATCTACAGGCGCCAAACAATCATAAACTAAACTCATGATGTAACTGCAACTTTGTAAAAAGATATCCATGAAAAATATAGGCACCACAATTTTGGGAAACCTTATAATTAAGCAATCATCAAATTAAAAATATCCGGCACAAGCGGTTGGAACATATACACCCACAGTCCATCAAAATAGAGACAATGCATATAGAACATAACCATTGCACAACAATTTTAATACGCATTACAATCTTCACCTGTAATATTATAATAATGCCCAACCTTTAACGTATTTCCTGTGAGCTATCCATACAGTATCCACCATGCAATTAGCGCTATCTACCGGTTTGCAACTCAAATTCTAAACGCACAGCTGTTTAAATATGTATTCAATTGATGACCGATGACCGGAACACAGAGAATTTAAATACGCCAACCATCCTTAACTTGCCACGGGATTATGCTGCGCCTCAACACATTCATACACAGGGGTTTGTTGCCACGGGTTAGTGCCACGCATTATTGATGCAAATTCAAATTCAAAGTTCCGCTGTCAGTAAATTCAACGACGATACGTAGTCCAGCACATCTTTCTTGACGCACTCTTGTCATCCGCCATCTGTTATGACTTTTATCACATCTCCTATTTCCTGAAACTGACGGCGTCAATACTAAATTCAACCCACGAGATTCGAACTAACCGCCACAGCGGGTTCGTTGGCTCGCTGCCCACGTGGTCAAAATAGGCTGCCTAAGGAAAATTAAAAAAAAAATCGAGGTCAAAATAGGCTGCCTAAGGAAAATTAAAAAAAAAAAATCGAGACTGGAAGGATTCAGGAAATCTCAGGTTTCAGCCGGCACTACATAAATGTGAACCACTCATGATCTACGAGGCAAACAGGGCATTTGATTCTCACTTATTTCTTTCCACGCTTTCCCGAAATTTAGGGTTTGTAAATCCATGGCTTCAAACGGCATCGTCGACGTGAGACCAAAGTTTGAGAAAATCTATTCTGAGCTTAAAGCTCAGATTCTGGCGGATCCTGTCTTCGACTACACTGAAGACGCCCGTCAATGGGTCGACAAGATGCTAGACTACACTGTGCCCGGAGGAAAGCTGAATCGTGGTCTATCTGTAATAGACAGCTATAGGCCATTGAAAGCAGGAGAGGAAATATCAGAAGATGAAGTCTTTCTTGGATGTGTGCTTGGCTGGTGTATTGAATGGCTTCAAGCATATTTCCTTATATTAGATGACATCATGGATGGCTCCCACACTAGGCGTGGACAACCTTGTTGGTTCAGATTACCTAAGGTTGGCTTAATTGCTGTTAATGATGGAATATTGCTTCGTAACCACATATGCAGAATTCTGAAAATGCATTTTCGCACTAAGCCTTATTATGTGGATCTCCTTGATCTGTTCAACGAGGTTGAATTTCAAACAGCTAGTGGACAGTTGCTGGACCTTATCACTACTCATGAAGGAGCAACCGACCTTTCAAAATACAAAATGCCAACTTATGTTCGTATAGTTCAATACAAGACTGCCTACTATTCGTTCTATCTGCCGGTTGCCTGTGCACTGTTAATGGCAGGTGAAAATTTAGATAATCACGTAGATGTCAAGAATATTTTAGTCCAAATGGGAACCTATTTTCAAGTACAGGATGATTATCTTGATTGCTTTGGTGATCCAGAAGTGATTGGGAAGATTGGAACCGACATCGAAGACTTCAAGTGCTCTTGGTTGGTGGTGCAAGCGCTTGAACGGGCCAACGAGAGCCAACTTCAACGATTATATGCCAATTATGGGAAGACAGATCCTTCTTGTGTTGCAGAAGTTAAGGCTGTATATAGGGATCTTGGAATTCAGGATGTTTTTTTTGAATATGAGCGTACTAGTTATAAGGAGCTCATTTCTTCCATCGAGGCTCAGGAGAATGAATCTTTGCAGCTTGTGCTGAAGTCTTTCCTAGGGAAGATATACAAGCGACAGAAGTAACATTGCAGATCTGCAAGGTGTGCGGCAAGGTGTGCCGCAGAATGTTTTAAACAAGTGACCTCAGAAATTCCCTTCTTGATAGCAGTCACATTTGATATCTACGCTATAAAGTGTTTTAAATGAGAGATCTCAGAAATTTCCTTGATCATTAGTGGTATATGTATTTGGCTATGTAATAAGGGATGTGTATCTTCCGCACAGTTCCTTTTTGTCTGGATGAATAAAAAAAGGCTTGAATGTGCTCTTAGAACAGCTGTGCGTGCGCTATCCCCTTAGCAATTGAGGATATATGCCTGTGGTAATTTCTAAATACCGTGCGTTCAGAATTTCGATGGGAAACGATAGAACTGTGTGAATTTACTGACAGCGGAACTTTAAATTTGAATTTGCATCAATAATGCGTGGCACTAACCCGTTGCAACAAACCCCTGTGTATGAATGTGTTGAGGCGCAGCATAATCCCGTGGCAAGTTAAGGATGGTTGGCGTATTTAAATTCTCTGTGTTCCGGTCATCAATTGAATACATATTTAAACAGCTGTGCGTTTAGAATTTGAGTTGCAAACCGGTAGATAGCGCGAATTGCATGGTGGATACTGTATGGATAGCTCACAGAAAATAGGTTAAAGGTTGGGCATTATTATAATATTACAGGTGAAGATTGTAATGCGTATTAAAATTGTTGTGCAATGTTCTATATGCATTGTCTCTATTTTGAAGGAATGTGGGTGTATATGTTCCAACCGCTTGTGCGGGATATTTTTAATTTGATGACTGCTTAGTTATAAAGTTTCCCAAAATTGTGGTGCGTATATTTTTCATGGATATCATTTTACAAAGTTGCAGTTACAGCATGAGTTTAGTTTATGATTGTTGGGCGGTTGTAGATGCAATCCCACTATAAATGCATGATTCAAGGGAGATAGAGCCGGGTAGTGAAGATATTGTTATCAAATTGGAGCGATTGTCATTAGAGCCAGAGACCAGTCCATCATAGCCAAATACATATACCACTTGCATCAACCTTGGGTGTATGATGCGGGAGCATCTAGAACATTTTCATTTGTAAATATGGAATAAAATGGGGATATATTTTCTATGCTTTTTTAGTTAAAATTAGGATAAAAATTAGGGAATAAAACTCTCAGCTTTAAGTCATTGTGTAAAAAAGGAAAAAATCTTGCTTTTCCTAGGAGATAAGGTCTTATCTATCCTTTCTGTACATATCCATTATTATTATAAATTAATGAAGCAGCTAAAGCTAGAGGGGAGGCGTGCTAGAAGCATTATGAATGAAAATTCCTCTCGGTATTTGTAAGAGTTCCATGAATTTCTGTTAGGGTAAATGCATGTATTCAATAATGGATTGCGTTGCGTATTTAGAGGTTAAATTGCATCAATTATTCGCTCGGTACCTTACTGCGGGTGTTAGAACAGTTAGACTGTTTTGTTTCCATTGATAGTCTGGATGCACCTGCGGTTTCAACATTATACCATCAGTGGTGGGCGTGAATTTGATTGATAACGTCCCTGCCTTTCCAGATTGAGGGTTTCACACCATATATTAGCGGCAGTCTCAGTTCGACTCGGCGCAATTTGTATGCTTATTAAAATAATAATAAGGTGAATGGCGCGTATGTTTATTAAAATATTTGTATGCTTATTAAACTTTACAATCATTGCCTGAGAATTATATATTTCATACGAGTTGTTTTCGATTTCTATGGATACAAATACTTCCTGCATGGATGCGCATGTGAATATGTTTGGTCTTTGGCGAATGGATATGCCTGTAGTGCTTGCGTAAGGACAGCTTATGAATTGGAGCTTCAGAGTTGCATTGTGTTGCAGCGTTTATTGATGAGATCGCACCATCGGAAGCTATTAAGCTTGGAACAAAGCCATTCGTTCCTAATTCCCGGACTTTCATATTTAATGGTTTGATGACTGTCCGTCTTGAAGATGCCGCTGTAGAGATTACGGGTTTTTCCACTCATTTGATATCTGTTTCGTGAGACAATGGTCTAGTTGAAAGGCAGCGCAAGAGGGAAGTGCGTTTCGACTTTGGCAAGGTTCCAACGAGTAAAGTCAACTACATTTTTAAGGAGAGCATCTGCGCCATGAAGACATCTGTTGGTCTCGGACTTTCATTTACAAACAAGGTGAAATGGTTGTGAACGCAGTTTATTTTCTGAAAGAACGTTTAATCAATTTAGTTTGATATATATATTGGAACAACGTGATATTTGATGGTATAATGTTTGCCTGTGCGCACATATTTCTATTACGATTGGGATTTTAAAATTCGCAGAAATAAACATCCTATTTAATGGTGACAAGTAACGGTGTTTATGGGAGGAAGTTTGGAAAGTTTGAATGAAAGCTTTGCAGACACTTTATGGAATGCTGGGATGCATGTCTTGCTTTTATATGCATGAGTGGGAAGAAAGAATCCTAGGTATATGCAGGTTGAACTTGCATCAAGTGGTATCAGAGCCGGAATACTTTGGTGAAGAAGTCTGTTTTTGAATGAATATAGCTGAAGTATGTTTCTTTGATTTTTAAATTTGATATGCAGCATACACAAATACAGTGAAGAAGATTGCAGAAGTGGGAAGAAGACGAGATCAGGAAAGATCTTAAGAGGTGAGATTATTTTTCTTATTTGAAATTTGTAAATGAAGTTTATGGTTGCAGAGAAGTGGCAGTGAACCTGAAGAATCCAATAATGAATTGGATAGAGAGAACAGTTGAAGTGTTCTAAGGAGAGCGTGGGAGATTGCAGAAGCCTAGAGGGAGCAGAGGTGTTGCTGAGGAAGAGGTTCCAGAAGGAGGACCCGTGGTTACCAAAAGATTAAGTGAGGAGAGCTTAGTGAGGTAAGATTGCAGCCAGGAGGACTAGCTGTTGCAGAGGCTTGTTGCAAACGAGCTCGTGAAGAAAGAACGAGAAGAAGATGACTACAAATAGTCATAGCAGAGGTTCAGCAAAAAGCCACAGTAGAGGACATAAGAAAGAGGATGCCAAGATAAATGGGACTGTAAATGATGATGTGGTGCTTCAACAATGCTACAAGGAAATTGCACTGTTGGAATACTGGTTGGAGAATCCAGGATATGACAGGGAAAATGCAGCAGATGGAAGAGTTCAATACAGTGACCAAGTACAAGAAATTTCCATGGAAGCAGATGACATGGGAGGAAGACTGGTTGACAGTCCTCAGAATTCTTCAAAGGATTCTTTGAGAAGTTTGGATCAGCATACTGATGTGCTGATAATGGAGGATTCAGAACAGTATACTGAGATGCTATCAAAGGAATACAAGGCATTCATGCCTTATGATTTTTATTCTAACCAGTATTTTGTGAATGCAGGTATTGTTGCAGAATATTTGACTCAGTTGAGTAGTCAAATGCAAGGAGAAGAAATATTATGTTCCAGAAGACAAGAGGGTATGGATGATAGGGTGGCAGTCGGAGCAGAAACAAGAATAAGAGCAAGAAGTCAGCAGGTAACAGGACAGACTGAGCAAGCCATCTTAGCTCAGCAGGTAGCAAGAAATCAACAGTTTGAAGAATTATTGAACAAAGAAATTGAGCTCATTAGAAGAATCATGTTAAAAGCATCTCAGTGGAAAACATCAGCAAGGAAGTGAAGCAGCGGAAGCAACAACAAGATGAAAACAGAGACAGATTATGAAAGTGTAGCTAGTGGAGCAAGACAGCATAAAATATGGAGACCTGGAGAAAGGCAGCAAGTAACAGCAGATGAGGACTTGCAGAACAAAGTATGGGATCCAGACGGACAAGATAAAAAAAAAAGCATGATCAGGAGATCATGATCATATTCAACCTTGGGTGTATGATGCAGGAGCATCTAGAACATCTTCATTTGTAAATATGGAATAAAATGGGGATAGAATTTCTATGCTTTTTTAGTTAAAATTAGGATAAAAATTAGGGAATAAAGCTTCCAGCTTTAAGTCATTGTGTAAAAAAGGAAAAAATCTTGCTTTTCCTAGGAGACAAGGTCTTATCTATCCTTTATGTACATATCCATTATTATTATAAATGAATGAAGCAGCTAAAGCTTTCATCAGAGAGCGGAGGCATGGTAGAAGCATTATGAATGGAAATTCCTCTCGGTATTTGTAAGAGTTCCATGAATTTCTGTTAGGGTAAATGCATGTATTCAATAATGGATTGCGTTGTGTATTTAGAGGTTAAATTGCATCAATTATTCGCTTGGTACCTTAATGCGGGTGTTAGAACAGTTAGACTGTTTTGTTTCCATTGATACTCTGGATGCACCTGCGCTTTCAACATTATACCATCAGTGGTGGGCGTGAATTTGATTGATAACGTCCCTGCCTTTCCAGATTGAGGGTATCACACCATATATTAGCGGCAGTCTCAGTTCGACTCGACGCCATTTGTATGCTTATTAAAATAATAATAAGGTGAATGGCGCGTATGTTTATTAAAATATTTGTATGCTTATTAAACTTTACAATCATTGCCTGAGAATTATATATTTCATACGAGTTGTTTTTGATTTCTATGGATACAAATACTTCCTGCATGGATGCGCATGTGAATATCTCTGGTCTTTGGCGAATAGATATGCCTGTAGTGCTTGCCTAAGGATAGCTTACGAATTGGAGCTTCATAGTTGCATTGTGTTGCAGTGTTTATTGATGGGATCACACCATCGAAAGCTATTAAGCTTGGAACAAAGCCGTTCGTTCCTAATTCCTAGACTTTCATATTTAATGGTTTGATGACTGTCTGGCTTGAAGATGTCGTTGTAGAGATTACGGGTTTTTCCACTCATTTGATATCTGTTTCGTGAGACAATGGTCCAATTGAAAGGCAGCGCAAGAGGGAAGTGCGTTTCGACTTTGGCAAGGTTCCAACGAGTAAAGTCAACTACATTTTTAATGAGAGTGCCTGTGCCATGAAGACATCTGTTGGTCTTGGACTTTCATTTACAAACAAGGTGAAATGGTTGTGAACGCAGTTTATTTTATGAAAGAACGTTTAATCAATTTAGTTTGATATATATATTGGAACAGCGTGGTATTTGATGGTATAATGTTTGTTTGTGCGCACATATTTCTATTACGATTGGGATTTTAAAATTTGCAGAAATAAACATCCTATTTAATGGTGACAAGTAACGATGTTTATGGGAGGAAGTTTGGAAAGTTTGAATGAAAGCTTTGCAGACACTTTATGGAATGCTGGGATGCATGTCTTGCTTTTATATGCATGAGTGGGAAGAAAGAATCCTGGGTATATGCAGGTTGAACTTGCATCAAGTGGTATCAGAGCCGGAATACTTTGGTGAGGAAGTCTGTATTTGAATTAATATAGCTGAAGTATGTTTCTTTGATTTTTAAATTTGATATGCAGCATACACAAATACAGTGAAGAAGATTGCAGAAGTGGGAAGAAGACGAGATCAGGCAAGATCTTAAGAGGTGAGATTATTTTTCTTATTTGAAATTTGTAAATGAAGTTTATGGTTGCAAAGAAGTGGCAGTGAACCTGAAGAATCCAATAATGAATTGGATAGAGAGAACAACTGAAGTGTTCTAAGGAGAGCGTGGGAGATTGCAGAAGCCTAGAGGGAGCAAAGGTGTTGCTGAGGAAGAGGTTCCAGATGGAGGACCCGTGGTTACCAAAAGACTAAGTGAGGAGAGCTTAGTGAGGTAAGATTGCAGCCAGGAGGACTAGCTGTTGCAGAGGCTTGTTGCAAACGAGCTCGTGAAGAAAGAACGAGAAGAAGATGAGTACAAATAGTCATAGTAGAGGTTCAGCAAAAAGCCACAGTAGAGGACATAAGAAAGAGGATGCCAAGATAAATGGGACTGTAAATGATGATGTGGTGCTTCAACAATGCTACAAGGAAATTGCACTTTTGGAATACTGGTTGGAGAATCTAGGATATGACAGGGAAAATGCAACAGACGAAAGAGCTCTATACAGTGACCAAGTACAAGAAATTTCCATGGAAGCAGATGACATGGGAGGAAGACTGGTTGACAGTCCTCATAATTATTCAAAGGATTCTTTGAGAAGTTTGGATCAGCATACTGATGTGCTAATAATGGAGGATTCAGAACAGTATACTGAGATGCTATCAAAGGAATACAAGGCATTCATGCCTTATGATTTTTATTCTAACCATTCTTTTGTGAATGCAGGTATTGTTGCAGAATATTTGACTCAGTTGAGTAGTCAAATGCAAGGAGAAGAAATTTTATGTTCCAGAAGACAAGAGGGTATGGATGATAGGGTGGCAGTCGGAGCAGAAACAAGAATAAGAGCAAGAAGTCAGCAGGTAACAGGACAGACTGAGCAAGCCATCTTAGCTCAGCATGCAGCAAGAAATCAACAGTTTGAAGAATTATTGAACAAAGAAATTGAGCTCATTAGAAGAATCATGTTAAAAGCATCTCAGCGGAAAACATCAGCAAGGAAGCGAAGTAGCGGAAGCAACAACAAGATGAAAACAGAGACAGATTATGAAAGTGCAGCTAGTGGAGCAAGATAGCATAAAATATGGAGACCTGGAGAAAGGAAGCAAGTAACAGCAGATGAGGACTTGCAGAACAAAGTATGGGATCCAGGCGGACAAGATAAAAAAAAAATATATATGATCAGGAGATCATGATCATTTTCAACCTTAGGTGTATGATGCAGGAGCATCTAGAACATCTTCATTTGTAAATATGGAATAAAATGGGGATAGAATTTCTATGCTTTTTTAGTTAAAAATATGATAAAAATTAGGGAATAAAGCTTCCAGCTTTAAGTCATTGTGTAAAAAAGGAAAAAATCTTGCTTTTCCTAGGAGACAAGGTCTTATCTATCCTTTATGTACATATCCATTATTATTATAAATGAATGAAGCAGCTAAAGCTCTCATCAGAGAGCGGAGGCATGGTAGAAGCATTATGAATGGAAATTCCTCTCAGTATTTGTAAGAGTTCCATGAATTTCTGTTAGGGTAAATGCATGTATTCAATAATGGATTGCGTTGTGTATTTAGAGGTTAAATTGCATCAATTATTCGCTTGGTACCTTAATGTGGGTGTTAGAACAGTTAGACTGTTTTGTTTCCATTGATACTCTGGATGCACCTGCGCTTTCAACATTATACCATCAGTGGTGGGCGTGAATTTGATTGATAACGTCCCTGCCTTTCCAGATTGAGGGTATCACACCATATATTAGCGGCAGTCTCAGTTCGACTCGGCACCATTTGTATGCTTATTAAAATAATAATAAGGTGAATGGCACGTATGTTTATTAAAATATTTTTATGCTTATTAAACTTTACAATCATTGCCTGAGAATTATATATTTCATACGAGTTGTTTTTGATTTCTATGGATACAAATACTTCCTGCATGGATGCGCATGTGAATATCTCTGGTCTTTGGCGAATAGATATGCCTGTAGTGCTTGCCTAAGGACAGCTTACGAATCAGAGCTTCAAAGTTGCATTATGTTGCAGCGTTTATTGATGGGATCACACCATCGGAAGCTATTAAGCTTGGAACAAAGCCGTTCGTTCCTAATTCCCGGACTTTCATATTTAATGGTTTGATGACTGTCTGGCTTGAAGATGTCGCTGTAGAGATTACGGGTTTTTCCACTCATTTGATATCTGTTTCGTGAGACAATGGTCTAGTTGAAAGGCAGCGCAAGAGGGAAGTGCGTTTCGACTATGGAAAGGTTCCAACGAGTAAAGTCAACTACATTTTTAATGAGAGCGCCTGTGCCATGAAAACATCTGTTGGTCTCCGTCTTTCATTTACAAACAAGGTGAAATGGTTGTGAACGCAGTTTATTTTATGAAAGAACATTTAATCAATTTAGTTTGATATATATATTGGAACGGCGTGGTATTTGATGGTATAATGTTTGCCTGTGCGCACATATTTCTATTACGATTGGGATTTTAAAATTCGCAGAAATAAACATCCTATTTAATGGTGACAAGTAACGGTGTTTATGGGAGGAAGTTTGGAAAGTTTGAATGAAAGCTTTGCAGACACTTTATGGAATGTTGGGATCCATGTCTTGCTTTTATATGCATGAGCGGGAAGAAAGAATCCTGGGTATATGTAGGTTGAACTTGCATCAGATGGAAGAGTTCAATACAGTGAACAAATACAGGAAATTGCCATGGACGCAGATGACATGGGAGGAAGACTGGTTGACAGTCTTGAGAATTCTTCAAAGGATTCTTTGAGAAGTTTGGATCAGCATATTGATGTGCTGATAATTGAGGTTTCAGAACAGTATACTGAGATGCTAGAAAAGGAGTACAAGGCACTGATGCATTATGGTTTTTATTCTAACAAGTGTTTTGTGAATACAGGTATTGTTGCAGAACATTTGACTCAGTTGAGTAGTCAAATGCAGGGAGAAGAAGTTTTCTATTCCAGAAGACAAGAGGGTATGGATGATTGGGTGGCAGTCGGAACAGAAACAAGAATAAGAGCAAGAAGTCAGCAGGTAACAAGACAGAGCAAGCCATCTTAGCTCAGCAAGTAGCAAGAAATCAACAGTTTGAAGAATTATTGAACAAAGAAATTGAGCTCATTAGAAAAATCATGTTAAAAGCATCTCAGCAGGAAACATTAGCAAGGAAGAGAAGTAGCGGAAGTAGCAGCAAGATGAAAACAGAGACAGATTATGAAAGTGCAACTAATGGAGCAAGACAACATAAAATATGGAGACCTGGAGAAAGGAAGCAAGTAACAACAGATGAGGACTTGCAGAACAAAGTATGGGATCCAGGCGGACAAGATAAAAATAGCATGATCGGGAGATCATGATCATTTTCAACCTTGGGAGTCTGATGCAGGAGCAGACGACTCAGATAAAAGCCTGCACTTTCTATGTTTTTTTTCCAGTTAAAAATATGTTTTTTTTTCTCAGTTAAAAATAGGAAAAAAAAATAAAACATGTTATCTTTTCTCTAAATGTAGGATTAGCATGGAGAATAAAACTTACTAAATGGTAAAAAGCTTAAATTATTAGGTAAAAAGCTGCTTTTGTACTAAATAAAGATTTACATTATGAGTAAAAAAAGAATTGGAGCTGCCAAGTAGGAAAGATTTCCTCTCATGTAAAAGTACAGAATTAGGAATTTTTTTATGCATGAACAATAGGAAGAATGAATGTATTTTCGCAGCTCTCCAATGTAACCAGTGTCTTGGATTGTAAATGGGAGCGCGGATCCGTGGAGGAGAATATATGTATTTGGCTATGTAATAAGGAATATACATCTTCCGCGCAGTTCATTTTTTTATGAATTAATAGATAGATTTGGGTGTGCTTTAGAATAGCTGTGCGTGCACTGTGCGCTGTCCATCATATTGTATTACATGTATGTTTGTAGATTTACATGAAAATGCTATGGAACTACATTGAAACGATGTGGCACTTAACCGTGTACCGTGGCTATTGAAACCCAATATACAGAGCAAGCTATATGGTGGATATTGTATGACAGCGCACCATAATTCTGCTACGGTGGTGTATTGTTATAATGTTACAAACTCTTATAATATATGTGCGTTCGATTCTTATATGGCGTGTTGTTATAATGTTATAAGGTGTATGCGTTCAAAAGCTCTGTGCGCACAATTCATTATACCCTGTTTTCATTCTTGAGAATGGTGGGTGGATATTCAATTACAGCGAAGGCGGAAGTGTTATAAATTAGTGACAGTCAATCACAAGGGTTCCATGATAGCTGTGTGTTGGGATTTTCACACGGATATACATCACGCTAAAACTAAATTACTGATAGCAGAACCTCTATTTTTCTGAGGCTTAGTTTGTGTATGTAAAGGAATCTAATGCTAATCTGAGTAGTAAGACATATAGAAAAAATTTACACCAAAAGAAACTATTGATTTAATGACTGATGACCTCAGAGACTTGACAAGAGACCGAGAACAAGATATAGAAGATATTGCAAACAAACTAGGAAGACTGTCATTGGAACCAACAAGCAGTCCATCATTAGTGGTATCTGCTGCACTTTCCATATGATGCGGGAGCATCTAGAACATCTTCATTTGTAAATATGGAATAAAATGGGGATAGAATTTCTATGCTTTTTTAGTTAAAATTAGGATAAAAATTAGGGAATAAAGCTTCCAGCTTTAAGTCATTGTGTAAAAAAGGAAAAAATCTTGCTTTTCCTAGGAGATAAGGTCTTATCTATCCTTTATGTACATATCCATTATTATTATATATGAATGAAGCAGCGAAAGCTCTCATCAGAGAGGGCAGGCGTGCTAGAAGAATTATGAATGAAAATTCCTCTCAGTATTTGTAAGAGTTCCATGAATTTCTATTAGGGTAAATGCATGTATTCAATAATGGATTGCGTTATGTATTTAGAGGTTAAATTGCATCAATTATTCGCTCGGTACCTTACTGCGGGTGTTAGAACAGTTAGACTGTTTTGTTTCCATTGATACTCTGGATGCACCTACGGTTTCAACATTATACCATCAGTGGTGGGCGTGAATTTGATTGATATCGTCCCTGCCTTTCCAGATTGAGGGTTTCACACCATATATTAGCAGCAGTCTCAGTTCGACTCGGCGCAATTTGTATGCTTATTAAAAAAATAATAAGGTGAATGGCGCGTATGTTTATTAGATTATTTGTATGCTTATTAAACTTTACAATCATTGCCTGAGAATTATATATTTCATACGAGTTGTTTTTGATTTCTATGGATACAAATACTTCCTGCATGGATGCGCATGTGAATATGTCTGGTCTTTGGCAAATGGATATGCCTGTAGTGCTTGCGTAAGGACAGCTTACGAATTGGAGCTTCAGAGTTGCATTGTGTTGCAACGTTTATTGATGGGATCACACCATCGGAAGCTATTAAGCTTGGAACAAAGCCGTTCGTTCCTAATTCCCGGACTTTCATATTTAATGGTTTGATGACTGTCCAGCTTGAAGATGCCGCTGTAGAGATTACGGGTTTTTCCACTCATTTGATATCTGTTTCGTGAGACAATGGTCTAGTTGAAAGGCAGCGCAAGAGGGAAGTGTGTTTCGACTTTGGCAAGGTTCCAACGAGTAAAGTCAGCTACATTTTTAAGGAGAGCGCCTGCACCATGAAGACATCTGCTGGTCTCGGACTTTCATTTACAAACAAGGTGAAATGGTTGTGAACGCAGTTTATTTTCTGAAAGAACGTTTAATCAACTTAGTTTGATATATATATTGGAACAGTGTGGTATTTGATGGTATAATGTTTGCCTGTGCACACATATTTCTATTACGATTGGGATTTTAAAATTCGCAGAAATAAACATCCTATTTAATGGTGACAAGTAACGGTGTTTATGGGAGGAAGTTTGGAAAGTTTGAATGAAAGCTTTGCAGACACTTTATGGAATGCTGGGATCCATGTCTTGCTTTTATATGCATGAGCGGGAAGAAAGAATCCTGGGTATATGCAGGTTGAACTTGCATCAGATGGAAGAGTTCAATACAGTGAACAAATACAGGAAATTGTCATGGACGCAGATGACATGGGAGGAACACTGGTTGACAGTCTTGAGAATTCTTCAAAGGATTCTTTGAGAAGTTTGGATCAGCATACTGATATGCTGATAATTAAGGATTTAGAACAGTATACTGAGATGCTGGCAAAGGAGTACAAGGCACTGATGCATTATGGTTTTTATTCTAACAAGTGTTTTGTGAATACAAGTATTGTTGCAGAACATTTGACTCAGTTGAGTAGTCAAATGCAGGGAGAAGAAGTTTTCTATTCCAGAAGACAAGGGGGTATGGATGATTGGGTGGCAGTCGGAACAGAAACAAGAATAAGAGCAAGAATTCAGCAGGTAACAAGACAGAGCAAGCCATCTTAGCTTAGCAAGTAGCAAGAAATCAACAGTTTGAAGAATTATTGAACAAAGAAATTGAGCTCATTAGAAAAATCATGTTAAAAGCATCTCAGCAGGAAACATCAGCAAGGAAGAGAAGCAGCGGAAGTAGCAGCAAGATGAAAACAGAGACAGATTATGAAAGTGCAACTAATGGAGCAAGACAACATAAAATATGGAGACCTGGAGAAAGGAAGCAAGTAACAGCAGATGAGGACTTGCAGAACAAAGTATGGGATCCAGGCGGACAAGATAAAAAAAGCATGATCAGGAGATCATGATCATTTTCAACCTTGGGAGTCTGATGCAGGAGCAGACGACTCGGAGAAAAGCCTGCACTTTCTATGTTTTTTCTCCAGTTAAAAATATGTTTTTTTTCTCAGTTAAAAATAGGAAAAAAAAAAAAAAACATGCTATCTTTTCTCTAAAAGTAGGATTAGCATGGAGAATAAAACTTACTAAATGGTAAAAAGCTTAAATTATTAGGTAAAAAACCGCTTTTGTACTAAATAAAGATTTACATTATGAGTAAAAAAGGAATTGGAGCCCCCAAGTAGGAAAGATTTCCTCTCATGTAAAAGTCCAGAATTAGGAATTTTTTTATGCATGAACAATAGGAAGAATGAATGTATTTTCGCAGCTCTCCAATGTAACCAGTGTCTTGGATTGTAAATGGGAGCGCGGATCCGTGGAGGAGAATATATGTATTTGGCTATGTAATAAGGAATATACATCTTCCGCGCAGTTCATTTTTTTATGAATTAATAGACAGATTTGGGTGTGCTTTAGAATAGCTGTGCGTGCACTGTGCGCTTTCCATTATATTGTATTACATGAATGTTTGTAGATTTATGTGAAAATGTTGTGGAACTACATTGAAACGATGTCGCACTTAACCGTGTACCATGGCTATTGAAACCCAATATACAGAGCAGGCTATATGGTGGATATTGTATGACAGCGCACCATAATTCCGCTGGTGGTGTATTGTTATAATTTTACAAACTCTTATAATGTATGTGCGTTCGATTCTTATATGGCATGTTGTTATAATGTTATAAGGTGTATGCGTTCAAAAGCTCTGTGCGCACAATTCATTATACCCTGTTTTCATTCTTGAGAATGGTGGGTGGATATTCAATTACAGCGAAGGTGGAAGTGTTATAAATTAGTGACAGTCAATCACAAGGGTTCCATGATAGCTGTGTGTTGGGATTTTGACACGGATATCCGTCATGCTAAAACTAAATTACTGATAGCAGAACCTCTGTTTTTCTGAGGCTTAGTTTGTGTATGTAAAGGCATCTAATGCTAATCTGAGTAGACAGCCATATAGAAAAAATTTACACCAAAAGAAACTGTTGATTTAATGATTGATGACCTCAGAGACTTGACAAGAGACCGAGACCAAGATATAGAAGATATTGCAAACAAACTAGGAAGACTGTCATTGGAACCAGCAAGCAGTCCATCATTAGTGGTATCTGCTGCACTTTCCATATGATGCGGGAGCATCTAGAACATCTTCATTTGTAAATATGGAATAAAATGGGGATAGAATTTCTATGATTTTTTAGTTAAAATTAGGATAAAAATTAGGGAATAAAGCTTCCAGCTTTAAGTCATTGTATAAAAAGGGAAAAAATCTTGCTTTTCCTAGGAGATAAGGTCTTATCTATCCTTTATGTACATATCCATTATTATTATAAATGAATGAAGCAGCTAAAGCTCTCATCAGAGAGGGGAGGCGTGCTAGAAGCATTATGAATGAAAATTCCTCTCGGTATTTGTAAGAGTTCCATGAATTTCTGTTAGTGTAAATGCATGTATTCAATAATGGATTGTGTTGTGTCGTTAGAGGTTAAATTGCATCAATTATTCGCTCGGTACCTTACTGCGGGTGTTAGAACAGTTAGATTGTTTTGTTTCCATTGATACTCTGGATGCACCTGCGGTTTCAACATTATACCATCAGTGGTGGGCGTGAATTTGATTGATAACGTCCCTGCCTTTCCAGATTGAGGGTTTCACACCATATATTAGCGGCAGTCTCAGTTTGACTCGGCGCAATTTGTATGCTTATTAACATAATAATAAGGTGAATGGTGCGTATGTTTATTAAAATATTTGTATGCTTATTAAACTTTACAATCATTGCCTGAGAATTATATATTTCATACGAGTTGTTTTCGATTTCTATGGATACAAATACTTCCTGCATGGATGCGCATGTGAATATGTCTGGTCTTTGGTGAATGGATATGCCTGTAGTGCTTGCGTAAGGACAACTTACGAACTGGAGCGTTTATTGATGGGATCGCACCATGGGAAGCTATTAAGCTTGGAACAAAGCTGTTCGTTCCCAATTCCCGGACTTTCATATTTAATGGTTTGATGACTGTCCGGCTTGAAGATGCCGCTGTAGAGATTACGGGTTTTTCCACTCATTTGATATCTGTTTAATGAGACAATGGTCCAGTTGAAAGGCAGCGCAAGAGGGAAGTGCGTTTCCACTTTGGCAAGGTTCAAACGAGTAAAGTCAGCTACATTTTTAAGGAGAGCACCTGCGCCATGAAGACATCTGCTGGTCTCAGAATTTCATTTACAAACAAGGTGAAATGGTTGTGAACGCAGTTTATTTTCTGAAAGAACGTTTAATCAATTTAGTTTGATATATATATTGGAACAGCGTGGTATTTGATGGTATAATGTTTGCCTGTGCACACATATTTCTATTACGATTGGGATTTTAAAATTCGCAGAAATAAACATCCTATTTAATGGTGACAAGTAACGGTGTTTATGGGAGGAAGTTTGGAAAGTTTGAATGAAAGCTTTGCAGACACTTTATGGAATGTTGGGATGCATGTCTTGCTTTTATATGCATGAGCGGGAAGAAATAATCCTGGGTTTATGCAGGTTGAACTTGCATCAAGTGGTATCAGAGTCGGAATACTTTGGTGAAGAAGTCTGTTTTTGAATGAATATAGCTGAAGTATGTTTCTTTGATTTTTAAATTTGATATGCAGCATACACAAATACAGTGAAGAAGATTGCAGAAGTGGGAAGAAGACGAGATCAGGAAAGATCTTAAGAGGTGAGATTATTTTTCTGATTTGAAATTTGTAAATGAAGTTTATGGTTGCAGAGATGTGGCAGTGAACCTGAAGAATCCAATAAGGAATTGGATAGAGAGAACAACTGAAGTGTTCTAAGGAGAGTGTGGGAGATTGCAGAAGCCTAAAGGGAGCAAAGGTGTTGCTGAGGAAGAGGTTCCAGATGGAGGACCCGTGCTTACCAAAAGACTAAGTGAGGAGAGCTTACTGAGGTAAGATTGCATCCAGGAGGACTAGCTGTTGCAGAGGCTTGTTGCAAAGGAGCTCGTGAAGAAAGAACGAGAAGAAGATGACTACAAATAGTCATAGCAGAGGTTCAGCAAAAAGCCACAGTAGAGGACATAAGAAAGAGGATGCCAAG